>PVIH01002459.1:47293-98411 GCA_004025045.1 Sigmodon hispidus | reverse complement strand
TCATCTTCCCATAGGGATGCTGGAATTACAGACACTCATACTACTCACTTGATTTTTTTACTTTTTAAATTTTATTTTATGTATATGAGTGTATGTATGTATTTATGTATGTGTACCACACGCATGCCTGATGCCTACAGAGGCCAGAAGAGAAGGTCAGATCCTCTGAAACTGGAGTTACAAATGCCAGAGTGGGATGTGTATGCTGGAACCTTAATCTGAGTATTCTATAAGAGCAGTTAAGTACTGCTAACTACCAAGCCATCTCTTCAGCCTCTACATCCAGCTTTTTCATGGGTTCTGGGTTTAAAGTGAGGTCCTCACACCTGCTTATCCTTTTACCCACTGAACCCACCTATCTCCCCAACCCTATTGTTTTTAAAGTAGTGAACAGTGTCTGTTATATAGTACAGAATCTTAGAATATACTGTGTAGTTCAGGCTAGCCCCAAAGGCATCTCAGCCTCCTGAGTGCTGCTAATAGTCTTTCAAAATCTCTGGGAGTCAAGTATGGCAGTCAATACCTGTACTAGTTCTTAAAGGCCATCCTGGGCTACATAGTAACTTCAGGATCAATCTGGTATACATGAAACTTTATCACAAAAATAAAATGAAAGTTTCTGGGACCCCTTCCCCTTTGATCTGCCCCAGAAACGTAGGTACATTTGAGACAGTATTACCACTGAAGCTTTGGGCACACCCCACTTGTAATCCCAGTGCACTGGAGGTGAAAGCCGGAGGATTAGGCATTCAAGGTCATTCTCTGCCTCAGAAAAGAAGCAGTTATCTCAACAAAAGCAAATTTGAGATCTTGGTCTGCTTGTGTTTATAATGAGTTATTAGGCAAGAGAGCTCGTTTCATCTGGATACAGTGGGAATGGCCATCTCTATACCTTTCCTGTCTGTGAGGGAGGCACTAACCTTAATTTACTATTTTAGAAGAGGTTAGTTTCAGGTGGGGCAGTCTTGTTTTTTTTCCCCAATGATAGCCATCATTTTATGGGTCAGAAAAGCCAAAGCGGAGCTTCTGCAAGTCATGTAACTGTTTCAAGTAAACATCAGGAGCCACGGAAATGGTACAAGGGATACACTGAAGTCCTACCTGATGTTGTAGGATTAAACCAAAACTGCCTGTAGTAACAAACACCAGTGATAGCCTCCCATTCTTACTGGTAGACCATAGTTCTGAAAGAGTTAACTTGGACTTGTGCCCCAATGTCACACCCCTTCCAAAAAGGCCACACCTCCTAATCCTACCTAAACAGTTCCACCAATGAGAAACCAAACATCCAAATATGTGAGTCTGTGGGGCCATCAAATCCAGATGTGGGTGCTGGGGCCCTAACCTGGGTACTCTGCAAGATCAGATAGGAACTTGTACAAGGTACAAGAGGTACCTTGGAAAGCTAGGAGGAGAATTACAATGTATACCTATGGCATCTTTGTCTTTTAAGGGGCTCTGGGATTGGTAATAAATGACAATTCATCCTATTTAATAGTGACTCAACAGGACTCCACCTCATTACACCTGGCATTACGTTGGTTTAGTCAATTTTTTGCTGTTGTTTGAGATGGGCTTTTATATACGTCAGGCTGATTGTGAAGTTGCTTTGTAGTTGAGGCTGACCTTGAGCTCCTGATCCTCTTTCCTGACTCTCATGTGCTTGTTCACAGGCATACACATGTCCAGCTGTGGCTAGTCTGTTTATGATCATGAAGATAGACCATTTAAAGCAATTACATTCACCTTGTCTCTCACCCAGCTCCCCTCCGTGATGCTGGGATCCCAACTAGCTATTGAAAACAGGGATACCATTTCTATGGTATCACAGAGATGTCATCTGCATCCACAGCCTGGAGAGAAGTGTGTTTAAATTTATTTATTGTGTGTGTGTGGTGGTAGTGGTGGTGGACTGGAACACCTCTCATCTTCTCTAATATTCTTCTCTCCCAGGTTTTTGGATTCTACTCTCCATGTTACGTAATGGCATTTCTGCTATCTCTGTTTCATTGCTATAAGTCTACTGAGTTCATGTGGGGTGGTTTGAATGTAATTGGCCCCCACAATCCCAAAAAGAGAGGCACTATGAGGAGGTGTGGCCTTGTTGGAGGAAATGTGTCCCTGTGGATGGGAGCTTTGAGGTCTCATTTGCTTAAGCATCCCTCAGTGTCACAGTCCATTTCCTGTTGCCTTCTGTTCAAGATGTAGCCAGCACCACATCTGCCTGCATGCTGTCATGCCACCTGCCATGAACCTCTGAAACTGTAATCGAGACACCCCAATTAAATATTTTCCTTATAAGAGTTGCTGTGGTCATGATGTCTCTTCACAGCAATAGAACATTGACTAAGACATCGTTATTTCCCCAGTTAGCCAAGGGAGATGACAGCGATCCCCAACGGCTGGAGTTAGCACATGATGGTTGGATTCTCTGAACCCTTATAAATAACTGTAGCTCCATTTAAAACTGTGTCTCTTCCTGTCCAGTTAGGACCCAGCCCCATGCATTACCTACGCTTGTGCTATCTGAACTGTCTTTGTGATTCTTTGTGCTTGTGTTTTCCAGGTTTAGTGCTCATGCTTGTTACCATCATCATACATCTGAAGCACCCACGGCATCCTCACCTCCTCAGGTGCCACAGAACCTTTAGCTAATAAAGGACTAGCCTCTTTTGTTGAAAATGGATGGCCTTTGCCAGCCAGTAAGATTTAGTAGATTCTGATCATGCATCATCTAAGAGTTGATCCCAAAACATTATTCTTGAGATACTTGTCCTCACTAAATGCCCTGGGATTCCTTTAAGATCTGGACCTAATTTAGCAACCCATAGACCTGGCTTCAGCTACATTAGCCAGTGGCCGCAAGAGTTGACATATTGACTTAGGACTTCTCTGAAGCACCCTGGTCCTTAGTGGCCAAGCACTTAGAACTGTCAGCTTCCCGGGTTCTCTCTCTAAACTCACCAGTGCAGCCTGAGCATCCAGACCACTCCAGGGCATCTGTTTTCCTTTTCCTGCTGCTGACAGTCTGTGTCAACAGACTCAGAATCTTCCCAAGTCTTTCCTCCCAAAGGCCAGTCATTCCAGGAAGCTAACCGTTGTAAATGGAGACACCAATTTGGCCAGTTACTTGGAGGTGAGTAGGACCTCTAAGTTTTCAAGCCCGGGCAAGACAGGTTGCTTTTTCTAAGATCTCATGGTTGATTCCAGTTGGGTGAGAGTTTAGAAGGCAGTGTATTACTGTAGCTGCTATCTATGGTCGAGGATTTGCCTTTCCTTCCCTGCTCCTGCCTCGCTGGCCTTACAGAGGGAAAAGCTGGCTGCTGAACATGGCTCCAGATACATGTAAGAGCTCCTTGACAAGCTTGCTACCAGCAACAATCAACTTGGCAGGATATAGGGGTTCAGAGAATCCAATTTGTCTTTCAATACCATATCCCTGTGTCTAATCTTATCCTGGCCACAGGGACATCTGAGAAATGAACCTTTTAGCTTTCTGGTCTCAAGTATAAAGGAGCAGGTTGGAGTGCCAGCCTATCCCATTTACTACTTTGATTTTGCTTCCAGACATCCTGGGCTTGAATTCTGGCTTTGCCTCATCTTTAGCTGTGAGACTTTGGGAAAGACATGTAGAGGCTGGAGCAATGGCTCAGTGAATATGAGTGTGTATTGTTCTTGCAGAGGACCCAAGTTCAATAGCACCCACATCAGGCAGCTCACAGGTGCCTGTGACTCCAATTACAGGAATCTGACATTTCTCTAACATTTTTTGACACACAAGGGACACACACATGCACACACACACACACCTGGTGGTGAGTATTTGTAATTCTCACACTCTTAAGAGAAATGGGAGGCAGAGTCCACACTTGTCTGGAAGCTTGCTGGCAGGCTGCCAGGCACAGTGGTACAACCATTGAGAAAGCTACTGCCTTAACAAGGTAGGACAGGGCCAGGTGGTAATGGTAGTGATGGTGACCGTGGCAGCAGCAGCAGCAGCAGCAGCAGCAGCAGCAGTATATATCATTAATCCCAGTACTTGGGAGGCAGAAGCAGTTGGATCTCTGTGAGTTTGAGATCAGCCTGGTCTATAGAGCGAGTTCCAAGAACAGCCAAGACTACACAGAGAACCCCCACTCCTCATCTATATGTGTGTGTGTATATATTTTTTTAAAGAGAAGAAACTTTGGCTTCCTGAGCCTTATAGTTTCTTCTTCTGAAAAATGGAGTTATCATGCTGCCTGATTTACAGGGCTATTAGAAGCACTTGTCACAGTAGAAAGTGATATAGAAAGTGCTCACTTGATGCTGGTTATTATGACTATAATTATATGATTACTACAGTTATTGCTGCTGCTTCCAGGATGACAAAGGGATGAATAACACACTATTTATCATCACATTGTTTATTATCTCATGGGAGAGGTGACAATAAATGGCTAAGTGTGTCACCTTGCAGAATAAAACCAAAGAAGCTGAAAAATACAAATGGGAAACTCAAAGAAACATAGTGGGAGGGATGAGGGGATTTCTTAGTGGTTAAGAAGACCTGCTATGCTTCCACAGAGCTAGAGTTTGAATCCAGCATCCATGACAGGTGACTTACAGCTCCTGGGGATCCAGAGCCCTCCTCTGGCCTCTGTTTCCACACATACAAACACAAACATATAATAAATAACAAAGCAATAGACCCGGACATATGCTGGCTACCCAGGGAGAAGAGTGGCCGAGACAGCCTGTGAAGCCAGTGCTCAGAGCGGTAAGCGAGGAGGCAGGCAGGTAGAGGTGGGGGACCAGGAGTGAAATGATGTTGATGCTCAGAGGAGAAGGTTCCAGGAACATACAGGCTGAAAAGACAGAGACAGAGGGAGCTGCTGGACTTTCACTTGGGCAATTCAGAGTTCAGGGGAACTAGGGAGAGAATTCTGGGGTAAGGTATGTGGACAGTTTCTTTATAACATCCTGAGAGTCCCAGGGAAGAAGCGTGAAGGGTCTAACAGGAAGGGATAAAGGCAGAGGACACTAGCTTACACTCAGGATCATGTCCTTCCTGACTGCTGTGCCAAGTCTACACTCCACCTCCTCCAGTCTTGATTCAAATGTCACCTTCTACCCATTCTACCCTGGCTGATGGTCTCCTCCCCCAGATATTAATGCCCCTAATCCCTGGAGTCTGAGAATATGTTATCTGACCTGGCAAAAGAGACTGTGCCATGTAAATCAAGCATCTTGAGTTGCATAGATTACTCTGGGTCGTTATGGTACAAGCCTGTAATCCTAGCACTTGAGGGTGGAGTCAGTAGGATCAGGAGTTCAAGGCCAGCCTCTATTATATACTGAAAGCAAATCTGGAGTTTGAAACCAGCTTGGGCTATATGAGATCTTGTCTTAAAACATACCCTCTGAAAAATTCTAGGTTTTCTAGAGGTAATCAAAAGATTACATCTGTAATCATCCTGGATGAATTATAACAACAATATGTCAATAACCAGAGCAATTATATAGTTACAGCCATAATAACCAACATTTAGTGTGCATAATCTGTGTCAAATACTTCTCCAAGGCTTTATATATGCTGTGTTATTTCACTTAATTCTAACAACCCTGTGAACTGGGTAGTATTATAATATAAAACTCATGCCAGGTGGTGGTGGCACATGCCTTTAATTCCAGCACATGGGAGGCAGAGGCAGGTGATCTCTGAGTTCAAGTCCGGCCTAGTCTATGGATCAAGTTCTAGGATATCCAGGGATACACAAAAAAACCCTATCTCAAAAATAAAAAAAAAAATACCATCACTACTACTACTAATATAAAACTCATTTTACAGAAGAAAAATGGGGCTCAGAGAGATAAAGTACCTTTTTCGCCCTCTGCTCATTTTTGCTGTTGCTACTGTTGGGAATGTAGCTCAGTGGCAGTGTGCTTGCTTATCATGGCCAAAGCCCTAGATTCAATCCCAAGTCTATACACACACACATGAACACAAATTAACATCCAGATAAAAAGAAATATAACTACCTGGCTCAGGAAATGTACTCCTGTCGTCTAGGCATTAGGGAGGAGATCAAGAGCGTCAAAGACTGTGTGGTAAATCTGAGGCCAACCTGGCTATAAAACACTATGAGATCCCGTCTATCTTAAGCAAGACCCCCAGCTCAACCCAAAATTTGAAAAAAAAAATTGGTGATATAGCTTAGTGGTATAGTGTTTACCTAACATGGAGGTGTTCCTAGGCCTAACAATACTTTTGTTTGTTTTAGTGAGACAGGTTCTCACTAGGTAGACCAGGCTGGGCTGGAGCTCATAGAAATCTTTGCCTCTGTCTCCCAAGTGCTGGGGTTAAAGGCATGAACAACTATACCCAGTTTAGTATCTTTATATATGTGTGTGTATTATATAAATTATTATATAAATTATATATGTATTACATATTACATATATGTATGCAGAAAACTCTACAAAACACCCCCCATATTTAAGAAAAAAAAAGTATTAGAAACTGGGTATGGTGGCACGTACCTTAAATCCCAGAACTCAGGAGACAGCGGCAGGCTGATCTCTGTGAGTTCAAGGCTAACCTGGTCTACAAAGTGAGTTCCAAAACAGGACAAAAATTATATTAGTAATCACTGATTTGGAAGATGTTGACAGATTCATATTTGGAAAGAAGTCCCCCACCTTTGTTACTCCCTACACCAATTTTCTCCCTCATATGCAACCATTAATTCCAGTTCCCTAACCCTAACCCATCAAGAGGTCTTTACATATACATATGAATTAACTTAGCCATGTATTTTTATTTTTGCCCAAGGGACATCATATGATACGTGCTGCTTGTAATTTGAGCACTATGTGCTAGTTTATTATCTGGGTTGAATGGAATGGGACACGTACAGCTTGGACACATGACTACATCATCATCTCATCTTTTGGTGCTCTAGGGAAAAGACAGACTGCCCTGAAGGCAGTTGCCTTTCCCTGCTGGGGAATGAAGAGAATTGCCAGTGGCCTTGGCCTTCTGCTGCAGGTTTAATTGGAATAGGCACAGCTTGACCTGCTGCAGGAAAGATGCCATGATGCAGACCCTAGGGATCACATGAACCTGCCTCTTAATCTTTGATGCCTGTTGGGATCACCAAGGGAGACTTTCAAATATTTCCTCTGAGCCTTAGGGCGGCACCTTTCAACAACTGAGTTAGAATCACTGAGTCTTTGTGTAGGGTTCTCTGCTGGAACCTGGTCAGCCAGCCGTTAAGTCAGAGTACACCATCCAGGTGTTGAGGCACATAATGGGATGCCAGCAGACAATCTCAGCAATAAGGAAGCAGAAACTGGAGGGTCACAACATATTCAAGGTCAAGTAGGGCTACATACAGAGATAGTAAAGCCAAACCACCCACACCCACAACCCCCCTCCCACACCCCAAATTCTACCCATCTAAGCAAAACAACCAAAATGAAGTTAGACACACTCCAGAAAGAACAGAGACATGACTTCACTCTTGCCTCAAGTTCCTATCTCTGAAAACTTATGGAATGGGTCACGTGATGTCTGTGGACTTCAGTGTCCAGCTCTGATCCGGAGCCAATAACAGCCACTGCCTTGCATACCTCACAGGATTGTAATGAGGATCAAATGCGTAAGAGCCCTGGGAACTGTGAAGCCCTGTCTGTTTGGGGAGGGATAATCATATCAGGTGCCTCGTCTCAGGTTTCTGGGATCAGCTGGATTCAGCTGCAAGCACCACTCAGACTCTGCCAGGGACTTTCTGGTTAGCTTTGGGTAGGTTGGCAATCCTCCTTTGAGAAAACACATTCAATGTCATACCTGCAATCTGTGGAAGTCAGTGAAGAAAGATGGTCAAGGAAACCATCTCAAATGCTCTTCCCACACAAATCTATCTCAAAGTATAAATCAGCCGTCTCTCCAGACAGATCTGTCTCCTGCAGACCCCTACAGACCCCTGCAGACCCCTGCAGTGGTAGGAGACAATGGCCATGGGGAAACGGACAAATGATTGACTGCTGTGTTTACTTAGGGGAGGCAGGTGTAAAGAGTATGAGTCATCTTTTCTGGAGTTTTCCCTGAAAGTCTGATAGCAGGGGCTCTTCCCACAGAAACTGCCAGTTAACCTCTTGTGTAACTTGGACTGGGCTCAGCCAGGGCACCTCTGTCTGTTCACTGACCAGCCTCCTTTAATTCTTCTTGTCTTGGGCCCCGCACTAGAGTATACCTGTACTGGGAGCTCAAGCCAGGGGTTTTCTGAGCTAGTGTCATCCTCTGGATCTCAAGAAGCAAAGGCCTAGAACGGCATGACCATTAGCTTTTCCACTCAAGACACCCTAAACACACTGTTCTTCCCAGGCAAACAGTTTTCTGTTCCAGTTGTGACCATTACTCCCTTGACACTCCGCTTTCAAGGCTCCTGGCCTGCTTCACTCCAGCCTGTAATGCTCAACCCTCCTTGATGTGCTGTGTAATTTGGCTTCTTATCATCTTTATTGGCTTTTGTTCTTTCCCGTCACCATAATATAATTTCCACAGTGATAAGGGTTCTGTCCGTTGTATGCTAAGCTCCAAACAGAACGGCTGGTGCATAATGGGTGCTTGTTGAAAGAATGAGTACAGGGGGCTGGAGAGATGGCTCAGTGGTTAAGAGCACTGTCTGCTCTTCCAGAGGACCCGGGTTCGATTCCCAGCACCCACATGGCAGCTAACAACTGTCTGTAGTTCCAGTTCCAAGCAAAACACCAAGGCAAATAAATAAAGTTTAAAAAAAAAAAAAAAAAAAAGAAAGAATGAGTACAAACGTCCATGTCTTTGGTCTCAAGTTGTGAGTTTTGGGAGGGAAAACTAATAGGTATTTTATTCACTATGTATATATTGAAGCCTAGCACAGGCCTTCATACGTATGTTTGTATGATGCCATTTTTATTAACTCAACCCACAGACATGCTCATGGAGTGCAAAAGTACCCATGGACATTAACTGCAACCTTTTGTTAAACCAAATCTATTGGAGACCAAGACATCTCTAGTTACTCAAATATCTGGGTTAAGCAACTTTGTATTCCATATTACAGCATAGGCAGTAGTTTAAATGAATGATACAGGCCTTACTTTGTAACCAGACTGGTCTTGAACTCCAGTAGTCTTCTTACTTTAGCTTCCAGAGTGCTGGGATTACCGACCTGAGCCACTGCATTCCTCCACCCCACCCCTTCCAAGATACATGGCTAAATGAGGAATTCGGAGTGGAAGCAATTAAGATGCAGAACTTATCATATAACCCTGGAAAGCAAAATGAAACATTTGTGCTTGTCTGTCCTAGAGAAGTATTTAACTAAGGTAAATTGCTTTTGGAGAGCAGAGATGTGGTGTTTTTTTAAAAAAATATTTATTTTTATTTTATGTGAATTGGTGTTATGTCTGAATGTGTAACTGTGTAAGGGTGTCAGATCTTGGAATTGCAGACAGTTGTTAGCTGCCATGTGGATGCTGGGAATCAAACTCAAGTCCTCCAGAAGAACAGTCAGTGCTCTTAACCACTGAGCCATCTCTCCAGCCCCGAGATGTGGTGTTTTTAATTTTATTTCCCTGGTTTGTTTTGTACTCTATGTTAACTTCTATATATGTTTTTAAACTAAGAAAGATATATTGCTCTCCCAATCAAAACAAATTGTTTTTATTTTTAAAATCATCGTTATTTGAGAAAGGATCCCTCCATGTAGCATTGACTGTCATGAACTGATTGTGTAGACCAGGCTGGTCTCAAGCACACAGAGGACCGCCTGCTCCTGCCTCCTGAGTGCTGGTATTATAGGTGTGCACTACCACACCTGGTCAGATTATTTTAGCCATTTGTTTCCATTGCTTGGTCATACAACTCCAATACACTGCCCAGAATGGTGCCATAGGATTCCAAGGTGCCTGCTCAGGTGTCTACTTACCTACTTAGGACCCACCATATAGATTTCTGTTTCGTATTTTGTAATCATGTCTCCTTACTTCTGGCCACACCTCCAACTCTCAGAAGAAAATGTATCCACTGACTACCAGGGCAGAGCCTAGTTATTCACAGGTAATGAGTGTGGGATGGGAACCTTTGAGTGGAAAGCTATGGGATTTGGACCAAGGAAAGAATAGAAGAACAGGGGAAGCCAGTTTTCTATGGATTATGCTGGGCTTCTCAAAGCATAATCTTTTTTGTGTGTTGATTTTTCAGAGAGAATGGGTATAGCCCAGGCTGGCTTTGAACTCATGATGCTCCTGCCTCTGCTTCACAGGTACTGAAATTATAGTCCTATACCACCATGCTTGAGTTTACCAAGTTCCTCCCTAGCTGCTCCCTTTTGAGATAAGGTCTCAAATAACCAAGGCTGGCTTCAAATTTGCTATGTAGCAGATGATCTTGAATTCCTGGTTCTCTTGGAACCAAGCTCTGGGATTTTAGAAGTGTATCACCACACCCAGCTGTTGTTTTTGTTTTATTGGGACATTGACATGTGATATAGGTTGCCCTGGAATTTGCTATATAATATCCCAGACTAGCCTTGACCTAAATCATGACCATATGTGCACACCCCCATGCCTGGCTTCTTCACCAGGTCTTTTGAGTTTTATTATACTTTCACCTGTACCTAGGACAGTCATATCTCCTTGCCCATTGCCCAATCCATGTAAAACCCCTAGCTAGGGTCAAGAGACTTCTGTCTGACCCAGGATGAGGCTATAGACTGAATGCACATGTGCACAAGCAGGAAGTTTGCTAAAGAAGACACAAAGTGATGTCCAGTGACCTCTCAACTTTTATTGGTCCCTGAGTTCCAAGGAGTGGCTTCCTTCTCAGCCTCAGTGCCTCAGGACTCTGGTATCATTTGTTTCCGAGACCACTTTGCCATCCACGATCTTGCGGGTGGTTGTTCTCTGGACAGTTTGCATGGAGTTACTACTGTCCAGGGCATCGTTGAGACTGTAAAAGACGACCATGTCTGAGTTATATACAGCCCACAGAGCAGGAAGGAGACTGGGGATTCAGAAGAAGTTTCTCCTGACCCAGTCATTTCTTCCAGAAAAGGGAAACTCAAGGATAGCTAGAGGTAGTACTTAGTCATGTGACTCAATGTCTTGAGTTGCTCAGTGGTTACCAGCACACACATGTCGGAACTTCCCAAAGTTGCAGAAGTGGAGAAAAGACTTTAATTTGTGTAGTGAGGAGAACACCACTCACCTGAAATCCTCCCCATCTTCTAGCAAGCGGCGGTAGGTAGCAATCTCAGCCTCAAGCTTGACCTTGATGTTCAGCAGGGCTTCATATTCCTGGGTCTGGCGCTGCCCCTCTGCCCTTGTTTGTGCCAACTCTGACTCCAGATGCAGAAGGACCCCATTGAGCTGCTCCATCTGTGCGACGTATCGGGCCTCCACATCCCTAAGGGTGTTCTCCAAGCTGATTTTCTGCAGGGCACAGAAAGATTCGGGAGGGGAGTGAGTTCCAAGACCTAGCCTGCTCAGCCCTTCATTCTCTGACAGGGTCTTGAGGACCACTTGGCTATCAAATACTAGGTTGTAGTGTGGGAGTAATGAGCAATACAAAGAGAAAGGACTCAGCTTAGGGATGGATCTCTTGGTTATGATGGGAGGAGGGTTAGGGACAAGACAGTTGGGGTTGAGGCCAAGTGTCAGAGGTCTGTGTCCAGAGGAACTGCAGCAGGTGACTGGGGGGCACTCTAACCTGATTTTTCATGGCATCCAGGTCAATCTCCAAGGCCTGGAAGGTGCGCTTCAGGTCCGTGAGTGTGATCTCAGCGTCTCTGATTTCAGCAGACTGGGTGGTGACTACCGTGGTACTCTCCTCAATCTGCAGAGTGGGGAGGGTCAGTCAAGACCTGCCTTCTTGGCAGTCTCCCCCTAAAACCCTGGCAACCAGCCTTTCCTCTTGCATACCTGCTGGGACCAGTACTTATCCAGTTCCTCACGGTTCTTCTGAGCCAGCTGCTCATACTGTGCTCGGATGTCAGCCATGATCTTGCTGAGGTCCTGAGATTTGGGGGCATCCACTTCCACAGTCAATCCAGAATTGGCAATCTGGGCTTCCAGTCCTTTGACCTCCTGAAGAAGGCAGAAACAAGAGGAGGCACCTAAGATCAGAATTCCACTGGTGGACTTTTCTAGAAGGCAATGATGGGTATAATGGCAGAAGAGAGGAAAGGAAACCCTGGACTTGCCGTTGGCAAGGCTAGATCTGAGCTTCTGCTCCAGATGGGTAGAAATGCCATTTCTTCACTGCCTGAACCTACCACTCACAGGTGATTGCTTCTCTTCATTTTATACCCTCTTCCTCCCACATACCTTACCTTAAACTTCTTCCAGAAGCCCCCCCCCCCAGCCACAGCTCCTAAGCTGCCAATCCCTACCTTTGTCTTCATCTCCTGTGACTCAGTGAGACAGGCTGCATCGAACTCAATCCTCTTGCCTCAGCTTTCCAAGTAGGAGGGCTGCAAGCCAGGCCTTATATATACTAATATACACATGGGCTAACTTGGGTGAGCCATAGAACATATGTGATCTCCTGGATTTGCTCTTAATCAAAACAGGCTAACAATCTAGGCTGGTGGTTCTAAATTTCCATGCAAAGCTGCTTTTGGGGGCCCATCTAGTCTTGGCTCCCAGGCCTGGTTAGTAGCCCCACTTGCCTCCTCATGATTCTTCTTCATGAATAGCAGTTCCTCCTTGAGGGCTTCAATTTCTGTCTCCAACTGCAGCCTTGTGATGTTGGTGTCATCCACTACCTTCCGGAGTCCGTGGATGTCGCTCTCCACAGACTGGCGCATGGCCAGTTCTGTTTCATACCTGAAGGCATCGAGGTAGTCAGTGGGCTTCATCTGATCTAGAACCCTCTCATCCAGTGCCTTTTCCCTAGCCTAGCTTTGCCCCATCACAAACCATCCACCTGAGCCAGGCATCATTCTCTCAGCACTGCTCTTGGCTGTGAGGAGCATGCTTAAATCAGGTTGCGCAAATGAACAGTTAAATGACCACCAATGACCCCCAACCTGAATAAGCCTGAGAGGAGGAAACCCTACCCTGGAGTAGATCTATCTGCTGCCCCACACTTACTTGACTCTGAAATCATCAGCAGCAAGTCGAGCATTATCGATCTGCAGGACGATGCGGGCATTGTCCACAGAATTTGCAAAGATCTGGGTGGATTCAAGCAGAGAACGGCTGTGAGTATAGTGAGTCCAGTATGTGTGTGTCTTGTGTTGCAGTGAATCCCTCCCGGTCCCGGAACCGCCAGAGGCTAGTGCTCACATCTTTCCTTTCCACCTATGCCTCCTCTCCCTTCCTGGACTCTTAGATCGTGGCACCTTTCCTCTCTGCCTGGGCCTGCACTAGTCGGCCCACAAACGGGCAGCTTCTAACACCCCTCCATTTTTCCCCCGTGCACCTGCTAACTCCCTGTTCTGGGCCCCTCACTCCCTGGATTGGCCCCTCCCACAGGTAGGCTCCTGTTTACTTCTAGATGACTCAGCCTTAGCTACATCCGCTTAACCCTGAAACTGTCCCCACTGAAAAAGAAGTAAGTGTCTACGTTCACTTTATGCGTCCCCCCTACACCTCAGGCTCTCAATCTCGTTCCCTTCCCACTACACCCCTTGGGGAAAGCCAACTCCCTTTTGTAGTCACCACCCTTGGAATTCCTAGACTGTGGTTGGGAATCCAAAGTATTCCTAATTCCATTTTATAGAGTGGTGAAACTGGATGAATGTGTTAGAATTTGGGGTGGGGGCAGACACTGAACGACCAGAATGGCTGGGAGCTAGGGTTCCTCGCTCCATACCCCTTACCTGAGCCTTCAGGTCCTCGATGATTTTGAAATAGTGGCCCCAGTCTCTGGCGCCCTGGGACCCCTTTTTCTCCAGATGTTCCCGGATTTTGCTCTCCAATCTCCTATTCTCAGTCTCCAGACTCTTCACCCTGTCCAAGTAGCTGGCCAGACGGTCGTTCAGTTCTTGCATGGTCTCCTTCTCGGTCTGGATGCCACCCATTCCAACCAGGCCTGCAGACCCCACAGGTCCACCCCAGACACTTGCGGAGCGCGACACTGAGATTCGGGAACCGGAGCCCCCAGCTCCTGCATAGACACTGGCCGCGCTGCTGGCAGGACGGACCCGCTGGCTGGAGGTCCGCACAGAGCCCTGGGACCGGTAGTTGGTGGAAAAGGTGGTGGAACGGGTGGTGAAGCTCATGTTGCCTGGAGAGGACAGCGAAGCTAGAGACCTGAACAGGAGTTCAAACGGTCGTGGAGAGTGGCAGTCCACGATCTGTTATATCGCTGCAGGAGGAGGTGGGGACCTTCCCTGCAGGCCCCGCCCCAGCCACCGGAGCAGTTGGCGTCAGGAGCGAGAGAATCCTATGACCTACCTGGTGTAGACCTTTTTTGGCCTGTGCGCCGGCTCTCAGCACTCCCCCAGGAAGCGGGGCACAAAGGATAGCAGGTGGTGTACAAGTCCTTGCTTTTAGGGCTGGAAATGGCAGTCTTAATAACTTTCCCACAGACGGAAAAGGTTTCCATTAGGGCAAAAATTTTGTAAAGTATTTTTAGCTTAAGTAGGGGAACAGTCTTGGAGGCCCAGGAGTCCTGGGGAAGAAAAACTGGGTGCTCAAGAAGAGGAAGAGAGAGGCCAGAGAGATGGTTTAGTGGTTAAAAATACTTGCTGTTCAATTCCCAGTTCCCACATGGCAGCTCACAGCTGTAACTCCAGTTTCACCCGACCGACCGACTATGCAGGCAAAACACCCGTGCACATAAAAAAATCAATACAGAAAGAAAGAAAGAAAGAAAAAAAAAAAACCCAGAGAAAGATAAATACAATGTTGAGCGCAGATCTCTTTGTTTTCACACTATGGTCCCACAGCACTGGGCTTCCAGTCCTCTGGTTCTGTCCACTGCTAAGCAATGTACACAGGGAATTATGGAAACAGATATTCTCAAATACACAGGAACATATTTCCTCACTGGGTCTCTGATCGGTCTCTGAATACGCTTTGTGCCTCAACGCACTCCTTGGAGACTTGAGCAGGACCTTTGTGAGTGTGTGGCAGCCAGTCCCCATGTCTGAACATCTTTTTATTTACTTTTATTTTCTTTCCGTTTCTCCAGCACTCTTGTTTTGAGATAGGGTCTCATGTAGGCTGGTTCTTGAACTTTCTATGTAGCTGAAGATGACCTTCAGCTCCCAATTCTACTTTTCAAATGCTGGGATTACAAGTGTGGGATATCACACCAGTTTATGGGGTGCAGAGGATCAAACCCAAGGCCTTGTATTCAGTATTAGCAGTCTATTATCTGAGCACCCCAGCAGCCAAAGAGCACTTACTATTGAACTAGTATTTGGTAGACACCCACTGTGTCAGGCCCTTTCTAGTAGCTATGGGAACAAGGGGGAGGGCACAGTATAGTCTGTGTCTGGATAAATTGGAATCTGAGAGGATAGACCAGGATACTTAGAAACACCCTGCTAGGTTTGAACCAGATTGCCCGGCCCTTTATTTTCCCCTACACGGGTGGTCTGCTGGCACCCACCCCTCCTTCTACTCCTTGGGTCTTTTCTCTTCTTGGTCAGTCTTCTTAATGCTCTTGGACTTTTTGGCTTGTTCCGTGGAGAAACCTCCAAACGTGTTCAACAACCCAGCCCCCACCAGCCACATGACCGACCACTCCTGCTGCTGAACTAAGAAGGAGAAACCCCGAGCTTCAAGTCAGGCAGCAATGTGAGCCCGTTTTTCCTGCAGGACCTGGTGTTTGTTACACGGGTGGCCATGCTCTTTGCTCTGGAGTGGACCTATTGATCCTTATCGAACGCTAGCTGAATTGACCGTGTGGGCAGACAGGAAAATAAAGTTGGAAGAGAAAGGGCCCCCACCTCGGAAGAGTCCAGGTCGGCAGAGCGTTAAAGGATTGTTCTAAGCTTGCTTCCTTCTGGAGGGGAAAACCCTGGAGGACCCCACAGTAGCTGGCTGGGGAGGCTGGGTGTTGCCAGAGATAGCCAGGCAAATAGAATGCAAACCGACATACAAACGAATGCCCCATGGCTTTGCATGAAGGCTTCTTGGGGGTTGAAGATTCCATTTAGTTAGAAGGGCTTTTAGTTTTACAAATTCTCCCACTGAGTTCCATAATTGCCCTAATTTATAGGACCATACAATGAAGTGTACCCATTAAATGTTCAGTGGACAGTTTTTGCCATTTTATTTTTTTTAATCTTTACGTTATTCAACTTGGGTACTTTGCTGGTCCAGTGACCTCAGAAGCTCAGGGAGCTTCAGGTTTTTTTTTTTTTTTTTTTTTCACTTTTTTGGGGAATGAAAAAAAAAAAAAAAAAAAAAAAACCAAACCAAACTGCCCGCCTAGTCTTCTGGTAGGCAAAGCATAGGAATGTTAATCGCAGAGCTCACTCCTGAACAAATAGGAATTACTTATTGCAGAATAAGGCCTCACTCAGGAGGGCGCAGGGCGGACTCTTAATCTCGAGGAGGCCTCAAGTCACGTAGGATCACTGGGAGACTTTTGAATTCTTTCGTCAGTAATTTGCAGACCCTAGAATTCTTCTCTAAGCCCCTGGGAAGATCCTGCTCTGATTTTGCCCCACCCCTGCCGCGCTGGCCCCTCTATGGCGGGGAGGTTTGCGGTGGGGTTGGAGAGCTGCAATTCTTCTTATCTCTCACAGTTAACGTCGATGGTCGCATTCCTGACCTCTTGCAGCATCTGGGGCAAATACCGACCTCTGGAGTCCAGTGCCAGCTTGCCCCTTCCCCGCACTTCCGGATTCCTCTGGGGTCTGCCCTTAAAACTCAGCCTGACAGTAGGGTGCTGGGGAGAGGGGCGGGAGGGAGTAGTTTTGCTCTAAGATTCCTAGGGTTGGGCACCCATTCCTGTGGGTGGGGGCAAGGTAGAGGGGGGAATGGGGCAGCAGAGGAGCCAGACTGGGGAGAGGGAGGGGCGTGAGCGGTCAGCCGGGAAGCACTGAGATAGATCAAAGATGTGAAAAGGGGAGGTTGGGCGGTGGGGTGAGGACAGAATGTCTGGGGGGAAAAGGAAGTGGTTCTCTCCCCCAGGCCCTGCATTCCCTTGTCCAGCAGAAGGGGAGAAAACCTGCCTTGCAAGTTTATCTGGGAGAAAGCTCAGTGGTGACTGTGGCGTGGGCGGGGTCGCCCGAACTCTCCTGCTCGACTCTCCTATTAAGGGCTAGAGCCACACTCTAGGCAGGCTAGAGAGTAGATTAGAGGGTTAAACAGGATTGAGGGGGTCTGGAGTCAGTGGGCCCAGAGATTGTTATCAGTCTGGCTATTTTCCCGGTCTAGCCCCAGCTCCCGAAGCTAGGATGGAGGAGGGAGGAAGAGGGGATGGGAGGGTGTTCAGAAAATCTTTCTAGGTCTGTGTGGTGGGGTCTCTGGGTACAAGGCTGGTTTCATTATCTTTCTTGGAACTCACTATGTGGTCCAGGTTGGCCTGAACTCAGGGATCAGTCTCGGGGTCTCCTGGAGTGCTGGGATTAAAAGAGTTCGATTTATGATTATTTATCGGTTTCAAACTGTAGCCCAGGCTGGCCTCAAATTTATAACCCTCCAGAGTGCTGGGATTACAGGCGATCACACCCAATTTGAACCTCTCCTAGAAAGACTAAGTGATTCAAGTGTTGGAGACTTAGTTTCCCTTAGAGGAGGGGTTTTGGCAGGACAGTGAGACCTGGAGCAATGATGTGGAATTCTGGGTAAAATAAGTCTGGTGTAGAATGGACTTGGACAGGGAGCTCAGTAAATGATTTAGGTTTGAATGGTTATTGAAAACAGTGAACGGGGCATAGTGGTACAAACATGTGGATGTCAGCATGGAAAGATATGAAGGTAAGAGGATTTGGAGTTTCAGCTTAGCCTGGGCTATTTGAGTTCTTGTCTAACAAAACAAACACAGTTGAGTGTAGCTGAGATGGCAGAATGCATGGCTAGCTGTCAGGAAGCCCTGAATAATGGATGCCGGAGGATCAGAGTTCAAAATACATAGGAAATTTGGAGCCATCCTTGGCTACAAGGATGTCTTGTCTAATAACGTAAATTAGAGTTCTAAAGAGTCAGAAAGTATAGATGGTATTGCACGGATTCTACTTAGTATTATAATAAAATGTGGAGCAGATATTGGGGGAAAAGCTGAAATATCAGTGAGATAGGGAACCACAGCCAATCTCACCCAGCCAACTCCTCAGGCCGAACAGAATAGAGTAGGTCCTATCTCCAGGAGTCCTCAGACTGACTGGACATAAAGGCAAAGAGAAGAACTTCTGCCTTCTTCTGCCTTGTATTTTTTTCCCTCACTCAGCTATCTCAATTCCTGACTTAACTTTTCTAGTGCTACAATTAAAGGTGGGTGCCACCACCCCCTGGCTCTGTTTGACCTTGAACTCACAGAGATCTAGAGGATCTTTACTTCCCTAGTGATGGGATTAAAGGCATAGGTCACCATTCTCTGATCTTCTTGGCTTGAATGTGGGTAGCTCTCTCCTCTGATATTCCAGAGTATTTTCTTTAAATATACAATCTTGTATCACCACAAGATGGGCAGACTGAAGAGAGGCCAGGAAGGGGGAAGAGGAGCAAAATGTGCAGTTCCAGGTGCTGATGGGGAGCAGGAGACATTGAGGAAGGACCTTCAGTACTCTCTGGAGAATTCCTTCCCATTTGAAGTCCTAGGGTAGCTTGTGTAGGGCAGAGTTGGGGTGGGGTTCTCAAGGCTCCATTTGGGCATGCTCCCCTGGAGTGGGAGGGTGGAGACTCGCTAATACTTTCAGTATTATTGCCTCAGTTGTTTGTATCAGAGGGGCCTTTCCTAGGATTAATGAGATAGGAAAATTCTACCCATATGCCTGCCAGGGCTCTCTGGGTGCTGAAGCTGAGAGAAGACATCCTAAGAACTCCCATGGCCCTTGCTCTCTACTCCAAGCTCCTTAATTAGGGTGGTTTTGCCAGTTCTCTTGTTCCCTTCTTCCTTTTCCTTATTGACTCCGGTGAACCTGTCCAGAAACTCACTATGTAGACCAGGCTGGCCTCGAACTCAAAGAGACCCACCTGCCTCTGCCTCCCAAGTGCTGGGATTAAAGACATATTCCATCATGCCTGGTAAATGACATAATCTTAAACCAACTGTATTAGTTTAGGTTTAAGGTCCTGCAGTAGCAATGTGGTAATAAAACTGAGTCTATAGAAAAGAGAATGAGATAGAACAATAGAATGGTCAAGAATCTGTTCTTAAAATTGTGTAGCCAATCATTGTAACTAAAGCTTTTTTTCTTCTTACCTTTAGATTTGACAGGGCTACAAGCATGCTTGGAGAGATTGCCTTATAAGTGCCAAGAAAACCAGGTGTGGAGCTTAGAAGAGTGTGAAGTAGCAGCAGGTGTGACTTGGCCTTCATGCCAATTGGAAAGAGGCAGCGTTCTCTCCTGTGCCCTTGGTTGGGGGTCTTAGAACCCTGCGCAACATCATACATAGTCCTCCCTGGAGCCAACAGCTGAGAAAATTTGGGTAGAGCCAAAGTGTGATGCAAAGGCAGAAAATAGAAGTGACAGAGACTGGCCAGTGAGTTGGCTTCATCTGTAAAGGTGCTTGCTGCCAAGACTTAAGCCCTGAGTTCAATCCCTGGAACTCACATTGCAAAAGAACTTAACTCTGCAAATTGTCTTCTGACCTCCACATATGTGTGCATTCACAAATACATATTTAATATAAACATATAAGAAAATGCTGGCCTGGAGATATACACCTTTAATTCTAAGTCTAGAGGCTGGGAAGGTGGCTAAGTAGTTAAAAGCAATGACACTCTTTCAGAGGACCCAGGTTCAATTCCCAGCACCCACGTGGCAATTCACAATTGTCTATAATTCTAGTTCCAGGGAGTCTGACACCTTTCATACAGACATACATGCAGGCAGAACACTAATGCACATAAAAATGTAAGTAAATCATTAAAAAAATAAAACCCAAGTCAAAACAATAGCAAAAAAGCAATGCTGCTATGGAAGGTTGTAGGGATGTGTGTGTTGTTGGGTGGGTTATCAGAAGATGAGGACCTGTGGATTGCTTCCAAGCTAATATCAGGCCCCACATTTGGGTGCCATTTGTAATAATAGGTTTCTGGCCTGTCCAGCCCGTGATCCAAACCTACAGACCAGCAGTCCCACAGAAACGCACAGAAGCTTATATCAATTGCATGCTGCTTGGTCTTTGGCTCAGGCATATTGCTAGCTAGGTCTTGCATCTTAACTCAACCCATGTCCGTTCGTCTGTCCTGCCACATGGCTCATGTTTTACCTATTTCTTTACTTGCTTCTTGGGTGGCTGGATCTCATCTCCTTGATTCTGCTCTCATTCCCCTTTATCTATGCTCAGATTTTTTGCCTCCTTCTAAAATGACCTGACATAGGCTCAAACAATCCCTTTATTAATGGATGATATTCACAGCATACAGAAAGATATCCTACATCACTTCAGGACACATAATGACACTTATGGCCCCACATTGGGCATCAAATATTGCAGAATTATTCACTTGCAATATATAATATAAAGGATTAATATTTATTAAGGGGTTATATAAACACTCATTGATACAAATTGAACCTTAAGACAATTCTTGGAGAGTGGAAATGTTCCATGACAGATGGTTTGATCCGTTCCTTGAGAACAAAACAGGTAGGAAGGTCAGAGTGCCCTGGGTTCTCAATAGGGTCTGGCCACGCCCCATTCAAGGTCCTGAAACTCCAAAGCTACTCCTCTAAGCTTCCCTAAATGAAACCTGAATCCCACTACACTCTGGGGTCTCAGCAGGATGACTCAAAATCATAGAAGGGATGTTGTTGTATAGCTCAGGCTGTCCTGTTTCGGGTTACAGGTATGTACACCACCAGGCTTTGATAGTTTGTGATCTATATCCCTTCTTCCTCCTTATCCTCCTCTTCTTTTACAATTTCTTTTTATTTATTTATTTATTTTTATTATGAAATAGAATTCTGTTCCATAGTAAAAATTGATGCAGGACTTACTGTACAACCAGCTGATCTCAAACTTGAGGCAATTCTCCTGCTTCAGCTTCTTAAGTGCTAGAATTATAGATTTGAACTATCATGCCCAGCAGTATCTCTTCCAAATATTTCTTCCTTGATCTTTTGCTCATCATAGAAAATTATAGGCTTAAAAATTGTGAAAATTGGGGACTGGAGAGATGGCTCAGTGGTTAAGAGCACCGTCTGCTCTTCCAGAGGATCTGGGTTCGATTCCCAGCACCCACATGGCAGCTAACAACTGTCTGTAGTTCCAGTTCCAGGCAAACACCAGGGCAAATAAATAAATAAATAATAAATAAATAAAGTTTAAAAAAAAAGCAAAAAACTTTCCTTTAAAAAAAATTGTGAAAATTTTAGACTTTAAATATATGTGCTATATATAAAAATGTCTTATATGTGTATATATTAAGGCATATGCATATATTCAAATTCTTCACAGTAATCATTATTTTCAATGTCTTTACCCACTCAGTAATGTCTTTTTATTCTTTTCTTTTGTTTGTTTTCAAGACAAGTTCTTACTATGTACCCCTAGCTGTACTGGAAGTCACTATGTAGACCAGGCTGGTCTGGAACTCACAGAGTTTCCTGAGTTTCTATTGCTGTGACAAGACACCATGACCAAAAGCAACTTGGGGAGGAAAAGATTTGTTTTATCTTACACTTCCATGTCACAGTCCATCACTGAAGGAACTCAGAGCAGGACCCTGGAGGCAGGAACTGAATCAGAAGCCACAGAGGAATGGCCCTTGCTGGCTTGGTCCTCATGGCTTGCTCAGCCATCTCTCTTGTACTGTCTAGGACCACTTATCTTGAGATAGCACTATGCATAGTGGGTGAGGACCTGTCACATCAATTATTAGTCTTGAAAATGCTCTACAGACCAATCTTAAGGGATTTTCTCAATTAAGATTTTCTCTTCCCAGATGTGTTTGGGTTCTTGTCAAGTAGACAAAACCTCCCAGCATAGCACCCAGAGATTTGAAGTGAAATATCTAGATAACAACAGAGACCCAGCTGTGCAGGTCCCAGGGGTGGGGGTTGGGGGTATTCAGGGATATTTGCCATGAAAGAATTATCCAGAAGAAAAGAGATGGAGGTAGATCCTAATAGCCCTGCATGTGTGTGTGTGTGTGTGTGTGTGTGTGTGTGTGTGTGTGTGTGTGTGTGTGTGTGTGTGTGGTGTAGGGGGAAGGGTGTTCCGGACTCACTAGCTGTTAGTGGTGCATGTCAGAGTCAAAGGGCCTAGCACCTGTCAAAAAGAGCATCCTTAAGAATAATGGTTGAGGCTGGAGAAATGTCCCACTGGTTAAGAGCACTGGTGGTCCTTCCAGAGGACCCAGGTTCAATAGTGGCTCATAACCATCAATTCTAGTTCCAAGAGATGATACCTTCTTCTGAACTTCAAGGGCACCAGGCACCCACGTGCTATACATGCATACAGGCAGATCAAACACTCATACACATAAAAGAAAATCTTTAAAAAAAGATGGTGGCAGTCCTGCTGGGCAAGAGTTCATGATTCATTGACTGACTGAAAGGAATGGGACTGCTGTCACCTCAGCCAGTGTTCTGGTCTCTCTCCAGCTGAGAAGCCGTCTGGTTATCTCTGAAGGCTTTGCTGTCTTCCTTTCTTTGATGCTATCCACCAGGCTCCCTTCTCTGCAGTTAGCTCAGTTCCTCATTCCTTCTTTTCTCTGGTGCAGAGGCTGGGGAATGTCTCCTGTCTTAATGTCTGTGTCTATGTCTTAAAGGGTTGAGAAAGGGTGGGAACCTGTTTCTGTGAGATGGGTGGCCCCTCCTCAGCTCCCGGATGGCTTCTACTTGGCCACAAGGGGGTGCTGGGTTAGAGCAGGCCCCAATGCCAACACAGGTGGCATGCTGGCAGCCTTAGAGCTGGGTACACATGGCTCCACCCCTTTTGTCCAGGACCTTTGCTCCCAGTCCTAATGACACTGGCCCTGTGTTTCCATGGTAACCTTAGTTTGGAATAAACAGTCCTGTCCAGGTGACTAACACCTAAGTGTCTTCCTAGGGATAGGCTGGAATTTCAGCCTAATGTCCAGCCCCTAAGCCCTAGGGGAGGCCAGAGGAGGATGAGTCATTGCATTTTGGCCCTTTGCCTTTTTTTTTTCCTTCTGTCTGTCCCCTCACCCATCCTGTGTCCTACAAGAGCTGGGATTGGAAGGGGCAGGAGGGAAGAGCGGGGCCTCACTTGGGGGCTATCAAAACGGGTAGTGGGTGGGGGTGAAGGCTTTGGACCTGGCCCTGCTCCTCAGAGCCTTAGCGGACATGGCTCCCTTCTTCCAGGTCCTCCATATTGGATCTAGAGTAAGGGGGAGAAGGTTGGGAGGGAAGCTGAGAACAGGACTTTCTCTGGGTAGATCTCGCTCACACACTCCTCTACTGAAGGGGACGTGGCGGTATTCTGAAGAAGGTGTCGTGGCTTACAGTGCAAGACTCATGGACACAGAAGCACAAACCCTGCTAGAATCCTAACCGCTCTTCATGCTCTGAATTGCTTCTCAAAGCCCTGGGTTCCTCACATGCAAATAAGGACAATAATACTGAACTCTCAAGGTCATTGCTAGGATTCAAAGGACAAATGAGGAATGCCCCTTAATCCATAGTCCATAATCCACACATGGATCCGGTTTACAGGCAGGGTGCAGAGCTCTGTTATGTCCACAGCAAGTGAAACCCAGTCCAGGCCAGTCAGGAGGGTCTGGGGTTGGCTTCTGTCTCTGCTGGGAGGTGGGGCTGCCATGCAGTGCTCATTCTGCAAATGTTTGCTGAGTGAAAGGGGTGTGTGGGAGCTGGCAGGGAGGGGCAGGCTTCGGCAGCAGGTGCAGGTAGCCAGGAGGCACTGCCTGAGGGAGGGCACGGCCCTGGGAGGCGGGCTCAGAGTGGCAGCCAGTGCCAGGTGGGCAAGACTCAGCTTCAGCGGACAGATGAGAGATGTGACCTTTATTCAGAATGTGATGGGAAGCTCCAGGCCAGGGAGTGTCGGGATCAAAGCAGTGTTTGTAGAAGATTGCAATGCCTGCCTTAGCCTTGGCAGAGGACAACTTGGAGGGAGTGGGGGAGGAGAGACAGGAACATTTCCTTACCTGGCCAAAAGTGTGGCTTGAGAGAGGACAGTAATGTCATTGATACCACCTGCAGAGAGGGGCCTGATTAAGCACTGGCTCTCTCTCACTGTGAGGAGGGAGGGGAGCTTGGCAGGGGCCTGGGGAATTTCTCAGGAACACCAGGAACCGGAGAACAGAGTCTCTTTTTTCTCTCTTCTTCCTTCCCAGGTCTGCTTGGGGTGGAGGCGTGACAGGGGGCACAGCCCTGGGCTGCAGGCTGTTCCTTTGTTTCCCAGCCCCAATCCTGTCTCCTCAGTCAGATCTTAGGTTTTTGTAACTCAGAGAAACCACTGGGTCCTGTTAACAACTGGATGTCAACTCTAGATATCGGAAGAGAGGGAAAATTGGGGGCTGGTTTGTGCTTAACTTTTCTGGGAGGGGAATTTATGGTTTAGGGCTGGCTGGTAAGACTCTGGGCCCATGGCCTTCATGAGAATCAATCACCTGGTCCACATTTTTCACTCCACTGTGCAGAGAGGCAGGTCCCCTCTGCTCCGATTTCATTTCAGAATGATCACACATCCGGTAGTGAGTCAGGTATGCCGCAGGCCCCAGCCTTGGGCTCTGACTCAGCCTGAGCTCCTGAGACCTCTGAAGCCTGGGAGATAAGGTTTATGGTTCTGTACAGCTCTTGCTTTGGTAAAGCCCTGCATCCAGCCCACCCAGCTGCATTCCACTGCGGGGATGGGGGGAAATGGCCTACTCAGGCTTCCCCAGGAATTCAGACAGTCTGACAGCTCTGTTTTCAGTCTCTGGAGGTCATTTTTCTGGATTCCCAGGTCTTGTCCTGTAGAGGCTTTTATGAAGGCCTGACCCCGACAGAGACTCCCCTTTCTCTTCCAGGACACTCCTCTCACTTACAACAGAGCTTGGTTAGGAAGGGAGACCTTTCTTTATTCTAGCCTTTTGCTCCTTTTTGGTGCTTGGTAGGAGAAAGGATTCTACTGAGGTCACAGGATGCCAGTGCACTGAGAAAGTAAACTGAGGCAGCTGTAGAATGCTGCTGAGCCTGCACCCTTTAGATAAGGAGAATGAAACAGGAAGAAGGGGGGCAGAGAAAAAATATACATATATATTATTATTATTTAAAACAGAGTCGCATTGTATAGTCCTGGTTGTCTTGGAACTTGCTCTGTAGACTAGGCTGGCCTTAAACTCACAGCGACCCCCCCCCCCACCAAACACACACACACACACACACACACGCACACGCACACGCACACGCACACGCACACGCACACGCACACGCACACACACACACACACACACACTGTGCTGGGACTAAAGGTGTGCTCCACCACTACCTGACTGAGAAAAACTTAAACAAGAATAATTTATTTACTTTTATTTCATTTGCATTGATGTTTTGCCTGCATGCATGCCCATGTGAGGCTGTCAGATCTTGGAGTTGTAGACAGTTGTTAGCTGTCATGTGGGTGCTGGGAGTTGAACCCAGGTCCTCTGGAAGAGCAACCAGTGCTCTTAACTGCTGAGCCATCTCTCCAGCCCCTGAACAGACCTTTTAATTGTGTCATTTATTTTACACAAGAGAGAATGTGTGCAATGGGCACAAATCAAAGCTGATGCTTTTTCCTCTGTGTCTGCTGTAGGTCAGAAAGAAGTAACCCAATAAAACTCAGCAAGGGAGAGGTTCACTGTGTCTAGAACACAGGCCATTTCATTCCCCAGTGGAATTTTCTTGTTAGATTACTGGTTTTATGTATTATGATAATTATCAGGACAAAATAATTTTTACTGAATCTTGTTAAAAATTTAATTTTTTTGAGACTGACTCACTATGTAGCCCTACTCTCTACAGACCAGGCTGGCCTATGCCTTTCCCTATTGCTGGGATTAAAGGCATGTACTACCACTCCTGGCATTATATTTTAACTAATTAATTAACTACTTAACATGTGTATGCACACCAACATCATGGTGTGCTTGTAAAGGTCGGTAAACAACTTTGTTCTTCTGCTATGTAGGTCCCAGGGATCAAACTCCGATCTTCAGACTTGCTGGCAATGCTGAGTCATCTTCCTGCCTGGAATTTTGTTTAATTTGAGTCATAATCCCGAAAATAAGTGCACTTTAATCATAAATCCTAGAGTGCTTTGGAAGTGTGTGGTGGAGGGTGTTGAAGAAGTTGGGGAGGAATCGGAGGAGAGAATGAAATGTGGGTTCCTGACTCACCTATGCTGAGGCTCCGGGGCCACCTCCCCAGTCTCCTGGCTGCGCAGAGGTAGAGCCTGAGTGCTTGCAGAAAAAAATCCTGTCTGATCAGAGACGAGGGATCTTACTGTGGTGTTGGAGCCAAAGAACCATGGTTCTGCCCAGGTACAGAGTGCTCTGTGGCCTCAGGGAATGTCCCCACGTTTCTACTTTTCCATAGCCTCGTCTGTGAAGAGCAAGCTGTTCGTACAGTGCTTTAGTTTTAGCTGAGAGGTTTTAATGGGTCATAAGCAGCCATGATGCAGGAGTGCTTGGGGCAGAAGAAGCAGGACTCAACTCTGGGCTCTCTATAGTCACTATATTTTAACCACCATACTCAGATTCCTCAGCTCTAAAGTGCACAGTCTTCTTATTTCACAATTTTTGTATGTATTACTACCTTAAGGGAACTCTAGGCCATGGGGTGACTGGACCAATGTCCAGCCCTTCTATGTCCTGGGTGGGAGCCAAGCCTACACAGTGGAGGCATCAGGATGGAGAGCCAGAGGGAGCCCATGCTGGAGGCTTTTTGGAGGAGGCTGTGGGAACAACCAAGCTAGAGAAATGGGGGGATGGGAGAGATGGGTGGGAGGGTGGGAAGCAAGGTCTCTGGGCCCTAGAACTGTAGAGGTGGGGAGTTTTCTTGAGGGGAAGTTGGTCACAAGGAACAGGGTCAGGACATGGTGGATGTGGGAGATGCTGGTGCCATGTGTCCACAGGCCTAGGAGGATGCCCAGGAAACTGAAGGCTTCTGAGTGAGGATCTGGGAGTTAAGTTTCTTCCTTTCTCCTGTTGGGGCTTTCCCTCTGCTTCCTGGGTTCCTCAAGCTGCTTTTCTGTCACTAGCAACTCTTAGCGTTCCTTGAATGTCCCCTGGGAAACCAGGAGAGGCTAGAAGGAAGAGAAAGGGTGGGTGATGGGGACTGGATGTTCTGTGAGGAATGCAGAAGCTTTCCTCACAGGGTGACTTGTGTTGCTATGGGAATGTGCCTAACAAGTCCCAGAGGTTAAACTGACTCAGGCTGGTCCCAACCCAGTCCAATCTCACTGTCTAAGTCAACAGATTTTTCTTTAAGACCTGTGAATGGGTCACTGTGTGGATTTGGAGTTATCTTGGCCCTTAGAGACCAGGGAATCTGGAAGACAGGTGGGTTAAAGGGTAGTAGGTAGCAGGTCAGGTCTTTCCTTAGCTACATCCCTCTTTCATTTCCTGCTCCTCTCCTCCTCTGTTCTCTCTATCCCCCCCAGGTGGGGATGAAACCCACCTTCAGGCTAGGAAGTATTCTACAACCCGGCAATATTCCTGGCCCTATCTGTCTTTTTTATCTCATGGTAGAGAAAGCCAAGTCCGACTTTGGATCTATTCAGCCAGCATGTTCTGGAGTTCAGCAAGGTGTTTTCTAATGTTATAGGTACGTAGTTCTCAAGATTGTCACAGTTTCTGTTGAATGTAGCTTTCCACAGTACTTGGCAGAGGTTCCTCCAGCCTCCTGGGATCCCTAGTGAGCAGAAGAATTCAGAGGCTCAGCAGATAGTGATTGCATGAGTAGACCCTCTATATGGCTTTGGATTTGAGAGTTTCTTTTGCATTATTGACAAGTATTACATTTCCCTCCCTATTCCGTTATTTTTATTTTTATTTTTTATTTTTTTTAAAGCTGTGAGCTTCTTTTTTTTTTAACTTTATTTATTTATTTATTTGCCTTGGTGTTTGCCTGGAACTGGAACTACAGACAGTTATTAGCTGCCATGTGGGTGCTGGGAATCGAACCCGGGTCCTCTGGAAGAGCAGACGGTGCTCTTAACTGCTGAGCCATCTCTCCAGCCCCGTTATTTTTATTTTTAATGACCTCTCTCTCAGTCTGTCTCTCTCTCTGTGTATGTGTGCGTGAGAGGGCACATGTACCATGTGGCTTGTGAAATTAGTTCTCTTTTTTCTGTCTTCAGGCTCGGCAGCAGGAATCTTTACCCACTGAACCATCTCTCCAGCTCTACTGTTGCTATTTCTCCTTCTTCTCCTTCGTCTCCTTCTTTTTATTCACAAGACAGGGTTTCTTGTGTAGCCCTGACTGTCCTGGAACTTGTTCTGTAGACCAGGCTGGTCTAGATGTCACAGAGATCTCCCTGACTCTGCCTGGGATTAAAGGCGAGTGCCACCATTGCCTGGTGACTTTGCTTTTTTTAAAATTTGTTTATTTTATGTGTATTGGTGTTTTTTTTTTCTGAATGTATGTGTGAAGGTGTCAGATCTTGCAGTTATAGACAGTTGTTAGTTGCCGTGTGGGTGCTGGGAATTGAACCTGGGTCCTCTGGTTGAGCAGCCAGTGTTCTTATAACCACTGAGCCATCTCTCTAGCCCTAACTATTGCTTCTTTTAATGAACACAATTGGATAAGTTTCTGAAATGGAACCCTTGAAGAAACCACACTTAGCCTTTGGAAACCTGGGTGTGGGCCTAAGCTCTGACTGTATTACTTTGACAGGAGGAATTTTGAACCTTACTGTTATGTGCAAATGGTAATGCTACCTTCCTCGATGACTATTTTATGGTTATAATTAGTGTATGTAAGAAATGTGACGCTGTGGCATTTAGGAGGACAGAAGCCACCATTGTCAATCTTCTGCTCACCACTGGCAGCGACTAGGGTTAGCATGCAGGGCACTGTTTGCATGACTTGCTCCCTAGAAACTGGATTTGCAAGCATCGGCTTTGCATAGAGGCAGATTTTTACCTATTATCTCTTTGTTACAGCCCTATGGCATTCTCCTTATCACCCCGACTGCCCCTCTTTTCAAGTACTCTCAATCCTCAAAGACTTTCCTTCAATCATCTCTTGTTGCCCAGCAGGTATAGCAAAGGAGACACTAGTCTGTCCCAAAGCAGCTGTTTGATGCAGAGGTGGTAACAGTTAAGCCAAAGTGAATTGAAACCTACTGTGCCCTGACCTATTGTTCTTTAAAGGATGTGTCACATACATTTCTACTTGATAAAAAGGAATCTCAGAAAGGTTAAGTAACCTGCTCAACTTTACACAAGAAATTCTTTAGATCACACTTCTGCTGTGGGTGGGAAGGGCGTGGTGGTGTCTTGGACCTAACCACAGTAGAACTTTTGAGAAAAGACAGGGACATTTTTCTACGTGAGGAGTCTTGACAGGTCACTCCTCCTCTGTCTCGACTATGTGAGCTTAGGTAGCAAAGGATCCTAGACACCTTTTTTGCTGCCTCACTTCTTCAGGCCAGTTGTAAAAATTAGTTAAGGGCTGAGGGGCAGGAACATAGCTCTGTGGTAAAGCAGAGGTTCAGCATGCCCTAAGTCCTGAGACTGATACCAAACCCTCAAACCCCCATCAAAATTGCCACTGTTTTCCAGTGTGACATGATCAGCAGGGGAGAAAAATAGGTCGCCATCACTGGCCTCTGAACTACTGAATATACTCTGGCCTTTGACACACCATCCAGCTGCTCCCTTCCCTAGGGAGTTTGCGCTTGCCCAGTGGCTTTTTACATTTTCAGATCTTTTCATCCACCTTACTTTTGGGTTTCTGGGTGCCTCCCCTTTCTACAGCATCTCTCTACATAGCTTTGGCTGTTCTGGAACTTGCTCTGTAGACTAGGCTGGCCTCGAACTCACAGAGATCTGCCTGCCTCTGCCTCCAGAGTGCTGGGGTTAAAGGCGTGTCTCACCATGTTTCTCTGTTTTTGCTTTTACGATGCTGGAGATTGAGCCTCGGACTTCACCATGAAGACAAGTACTTTACTACCAAGCTTTACCTCCAGCCTTTATCTCTTACTTTTCTAAGCTGGGTTCGGTATTACATGTCTGCATATACAGCACCTGGGAGAGGAAGCTAAAGCTGGGGTTTTGCTTTGTGTTCAAGGCCAGCACAGACTACATAACCAGTTTCAAACCAGCCTGTGTTACAGGGTCTGTCTATTTTTGTAAATTCAGCTTGCTCAAGGGTCCCCCTTCCCCAAAAGTTCTAAGGCACATGTCTTAATCCTTTATTTGTCTGAAGTAAATATTTTGTTGGCCAGACACCAGAGGCTGGCTCACGTATATATCTTCATGATCTCTGGGCTTCCACATCTCTGTTTGCGTACATTTGGGTTAGTGCCTGTAATGGACACCTGTTGTTTTAGCCTACCCAGGATCCCCTCCCTTTCTTTTCTTGGTGAATCATCTCTTTTCTGTCCTTCCATTATTTTGGGCCTGAGCCTCCTGTCCTAGGGGTTCAGCATGGGATCTATCAAGCTCAAATGACAGATTTTGTATTATTCTCCTGACTGAAGGCTTGGTTCAGAGATAGGCATGTGACCTGTCAGCCCAAGGTGAGTCCCCCTTGGAACTTCAGCTGGAAGCATCTGGAAATAATCAATCTCTCGGTGGTGTTCATCCTTGTCACAGCTTGGAGATGACCTGCTGAGTCTCCAAAGAGAAGAAAACAGCCACTGAGTGCCTTTGGCTAGAGTACAAATCAAATGCATCCCTTCCCAATTGTGAGAACAAATAAATGACCTTATATACTGAAGCTGGGTTGACTGAGTATATGTCATTTGCTGTCAAGAGCCTAGAGCTATAGCTTGTGTTTTGTGTTAGACATATGCTTTACATGCTTCTGTGTATGCACATGTGATATAGGTAGAGGAAGGCAGTATTTATGAGTCTGAGATGTTGAGTAGCAAGGAGGGAGGCAAGACTGGTATATTACATGCAGTCATGCTCATATGCATCATGGGGATGTGAGGTGGCTGTGCACCTTGGAATATATGTGTGGACCACATATATGGGAGAGGACAGAACTCATGTGTATGTGTGTGTGTTCTGTGTGCATATGAGGGGAAGGAGGGTCTGTGAGGTACAGTTGAGGTTGTGTGGCGTGTGAGTTGCTTTTCTGCAAGAGAACTCGAGGTCTTGCCCAACTTTGCACTCATTATGTGTATACATACTTCCATACTTTCAAAAGTACTTGCTCTAAGTCACCTGCCTGGACAGCAGGATGGCTCAGCTAGAAAAGCCATTTGCTGCACCAACGTGGTGACCTCAGTTCCATCTCCAGAACCCACATAAAAGTGGGAGAGTGAAGAGACTCCATACAGTTTCCCCTGACCATCACACATATCTTCAGCTGCTCACTCACACATGCAACCTCAGCTTGACCACACAGTCCTTCTGTCTGTCTGTCTGTCTACATGTCTCTGTCTCTTTCTCACACACTAAATTGAATATTATTAATAATTAAAAAAAATCTATTATCATCAGCTTTGCCCAACTAAAAATCCTCATTGTTTTCCAATGACCAAAGCCAAATTCCTTAGATATCCAAATGCTATACAGACTCATAAAACTTTGTTGATGCTGGTAAAGCTGAATCTATCAGAGTCAGCTTAGACACATCTATGAATATCACAGGAGGAAACTGACAGGTGGGACCTCTTGATGCACAGGAAGATTTCCCCAGGTCTGAGGCATTTCTTCTCTCTACTCCAGAGAGAAGGAGTAGACTGGTGGGTAGGGCTGGCCTTGAGGCACTCCCTTTTGGGGAGACTCCCTCAGCCTTTCCTCTCCAAGGCTGTGGTTGCTTTTATGGCTGGTGATTTACTAAAGCTACTGTGATATATGAGTATTTGTGGCCTCCAGCTCTGATCTGGGCCCTTGATTCCCCAGCCTTGCTTCCAAGGCAGCCCTAGCTATGGCTGTTTCTAACCCTTCTGGTTTCTCCTTCTATACCTTGCTACACAAACCAGAGAGATCTCCCTAAGCCACCCTTCTGGCCAGGGAATCCGATGGCATGGCTGGGCAGACTGGGCATTGTTCACATTGGCTATTCAGGGTGTATCCCAAAGCCCCTGTCTTACCCTCTGGTCTCCCTTGTGCTCTTCCCATCCCCTGGTATCAGAACCCTTTTGATCTCCATCACCATTCACAAATGACCATTTTGTATAGGACATGAATGTGGGGAAGGTTGGTGATGGCCTCAGCTACAGTGGGCGAGGACACCTCCCAAAGGCCACCCTGTCATGTCTTCTTAGCTGTCTGGGCTCAGAGGCTTTCTCCTTTATGTCAGCCATGGAAGTGTCACAGATCCCATGCTCCTGGAAAGCAGGAAAGGACCTTTCTCTTTACCTGGGGACAGGCCATTGGTTCAGAGCTTACCATGTAGGCCAGGCTGACCCTGAACTTCTATGTTGCTGAAGATGACTGTGACCTTCTGATCCTCTTGTATCTACCTCCAAGAGATAAGATTACAGGTGTGTCCCACCATGTTGATTTATACGGTACCAGGAGTGGGACTTCCGTGTATATCAGGCAGTCACTCTTCCAACTGAACAACCCTGGCCCCAAGTGTCTCTTTCTTGAGTAGCTAGAACATCCAGAAGCATTTGAATCTAATTTGTTAGCTTCCTTTGTCCTGCCTAGGGTGCCCTGGCAAGTTATGGGATAGCTTAGCATTCATAGATTCTTAGCCAGCCCCATGAATCAGGCATTTAGAGGGATGAATGGAAGATGTTTTTCCAGCTACAAAAGACTTGCTCTAAACAAGGGTCCTAGGATGTTCCAAGGGACTGGGGGAAGGAGGAGAGGGCCAGATGGAAACTTGGAAGTTCTCATTGTAGACCAGCTGGGCTTCAAGCAGCAGCAATGTGAAGGATGTTTGGCCACTTCACCTAACACAGAGTCCTCCAGCTTTCTCGGGCCCAAAGTTCTTCTTCTTCTCATCAACTATGGCTGTTCACAGTCTGTTCTCAGACCCTGCCCTCCTGGGTGCCCATTCATGCTGTTAAACCTGTACAACTTACCTTGTCTCCATTACTCTATGGAGACCGTGTCATAGCTCTGAGCAGGGAGACAGCCACGCAGCTGTATGGCTTTGGGTATGTTTCTTTAAATTTATTTATTTGTGTGTGTGTGTGTGTACATATGTGTATATGTGTGTGTATGTATGTGTGTGTACATGTGTGTATGTGTATATATGTGTGTACATGTGTGTATATGTGTGTGTAGGTGTATGTATGTGTGTGTACATGTGTGTATATGTGTGTGTATGTGTATATATGTATGTATGTGTGTGTACATGTGTGTATATGTGTGTGTAGGTGTATGTATGTGTGTACATGTGTGTATATATGTATGTATGCATGTATGTATGTGTGTATGTATGTATGTATGTGTGTGTATGTATGTGTGTATGTGTGTGTGTATGTATGTATGTATGTGTGTATATGTGTGTGTGTATATGTGTGTGTATGTATGTGTGTGTATGTATGTGTATGTATGTATGTGTGTATGTATGTATGTATGTGTGTGTGTATGTATGTATGTATGTATGTGTGTGTGTATGTATGTATGTATGTATGTGTGTGTGTATGTATGTATGTGTGTGTATGTATGTATGTATGTGTATGTGTGTGTATGTATGTATGTATGTAGGCATATATATGAAGAACAGAGCACAACTTACTGGAGTCAGTTTTTCCTTCTACCTATATAACATTTTCATAAAGAGTAAGTGATATTTATAGTATTTATAATATTATAAGGCCTTTTTTGTTTTGTTCTAGAGACAGGATTCCTCTGTGTAATAGTCCTGGCTGTCCAGGAACTTGCTCTGTAGACCAGGCTGGCCTTGAACACAGAGATCTGCCTGCCTCTGCCTCCTAAGTTCTGGGATTAAAAGCATGTGTCACCACTGCCCAGCTATTATAAGGCATTTATAATACTTTTAAGACATCTTCTGGTGCCATGTAAGTGCGATCATGACTTCATTAGAACGAACACTTTCTGCCTACTTCTCTTTTGGGGTGGTCACTCCATTCTCATCCTGAGGTTTTATCGTCAGAGTCATGGCCTACCATGGAAAAAAAAAATTCAATCAGCCAAGCCTGATGGTCCAAGTCCTTCCCATCTATCTGGAAGGCTGAGGCAGGAAGGTGATAATAACCTGGATGAATGACAGAGTGAGCCTAGGCCTGCACTGGCAACTTAGTGAGACTATCTCAAAATACAAAAGACTGAACAAAAGCTGGGGCTGCAGCTCCCTGATAGGATGTTTCCCCATCATTTACATCTCTGGTTGTTAGGCACAGGCGATGAGCAATTTTGCCTTGAGGCACACAGCACAGAGCGAGCAATCGACTTTATTACTCATTCTGTGGCTTCCTATTTAAGTAAGTTCAGCTGCTTCAGTCCCCAGCTATTTGTATGCTGCCGCCTATCAATATTTAAAATCGCTCCATTGTTCAAAGTGACTTTGGTACTTTTAGAACATCACCCCTCATGCAGAAACAGCTTTCCCTTTTGCCTCTAGCCCCAGGTCTGGTCTACAAACTTAATTGCTCCTTATATGGAGCTCATTTATGGTTCTGTGACCCCCCTCTTCCCTCCCCCTCTGAGATAGTCTCTTGTATCTCAGGTTGGCCTTAAACTCAAAATACAGCTGAAGATGACCCTGAACTTGTGCTCCTCCAGCCTCCACCTCCAGAATGCTGGAATTATAGGTGTGGACCACCACACCCTGTTTACACAGTGCTGGCACCAAACCAGGGCTTTCATGGCTTGCTTGGCAAGTAACTGAACCACATTCTTAGCCACTAAACTTATCTTTTTCTGAAAATTGTATTTTTTAAAAATTACATTTGTTTATTTGTATGCATGTGTGCAAGATGCAGGAGAGGGCTGGGTCTTAACAGGGGAGAGTGCTTCTTCCTCCTTTCTCCCTTAGCTCTCCAGGAAAGGCAAATGAGGGCTGAGCTGTTTGTGCAGGGCACCGGCACCTCACCACAAGCATGTGTGTGTGTCTCTTTGTTAACAGGCTGCTATGACCACAGTGGCCAGACACTGCCTTATAAGGAGTTGTAACCATGGCTGCCTCAGGCTGGTTCTTTCTCCCCTGACCGCTTGTCCCTAGTCCCCAGGGCCTTTCCCTTCTACTCCTACCCTGAGGAAGTTCTAGGCAGAAGCCATTGGAGAGAGTGGCTCTGGCCTCTCTTGATGAGCAGGGGCCATGTTGGGAGGGGTTGGTTGGGGTCTGTGCGGTAACAGGAAGCTGACAAGCACTGTGCAAATGCATCTGGCCCAGGAGTGAGGGGCACGGCCTCTGCGAGCTTTGGGCTAATGCTCTGCAAAGCTGGAGGACCCTGCAATTACGGCCCCTTTGTCCTCACCCTAGGAGACCCTCTTAGAACCAAGGAATCAGATGGCTAGGGTGGAGGAAGCTGAGATTTCAGGACAGGTGCTAGCTTTTAGGCTGAGAATTGTCTAAATCACTTCCTTTGGGACATTCTTCCCTCTGGTTACTACAAAAATAGTGTGGGGGAAAGGAAAGAAAGGGAGAGCTGGCTGTCCTTCCCCAGGGTTACCCTACCTGTCTGACCAGCCCCTCCTCTTCTCCTTCCGGTTTCTCTCACTGGCTTGGTACCAACCCTAGTTCCCTCCCTTTGGTTTGCTGGAAAAAGTCTCCAGTCTTGCTGGGTGTGGGCCTATGCCGGAGAGGGGTGAACACTCACCCAAATCAGTTTCCACATTAAAGTGAAGTGTTGTTTCAGGGGGCTGGGAGAGATTGCCTGGTATAAATAGGCTCTAACTGCATTCCCTTCCCTCTGCCTAGCATGCTGGAAACCCAAGGCTGCGGACTGAAGGCATGCAAGGAAGGGGCATGGTCGTTGTGTGCCCTTTGGGATTTCTAGATTGGCCCAGGAAGTGACCTCAGATTGTGTGTGTGTGTGTGTGTGCTGTGAAAGGAGCTTGTCCATGTGTGTCTATGAGGAGACCTCTGGTCTTTATCTCTTTCTGTAGACATGTGTGCCTGTCTTCTGGGCTCTTGGGTTTCTCCTGGAGAACGGGAGCAATCCATAGACTGTTCTTCTAGAGGGCGTTTGCTCTGTTCTCTGGTTTTGCTGGGGACTGTCTGCCATCTACCCAGGGAATTTGGCTATCTGTCTTTTGGTTTCCCTAGTTAAGACCCGCCCAAACTCCATAAACACCCTGCAGTACCTTCCAGAGAGCCCAGCACATTAGGTAATTTAATTGCAGGTGAAATCTTTGCCTTGGGGACCCAAACCTCTGGTCTTCCACCCACAACCTGCCACAGACTGTCCCACCCAGGCCTGGAGGGCCTTGCTCCGCTCCCCGTCTCCAGTCCTGTACAGGTGCATGCGATGTCCCAACTTGCTCTCCTGACTCACTCTAATAATGGGATAATGAGTTCAGAGAGACAGGTGTAGTGCAAGGATGCTTCCCCATCATGTCTGGCCAGTTGGAGGCTGGGGAAGAAGGGGAGGGTCTAGGTGGCTGGAGAATGACTCACCAGCCACAGTGCCATCTTATTCCACATACCACTTGTCACACCTCCCATTACTTACTTCATGGGGAGCCTTGGGAAGGTGTCCCCAAAGGAGCAACAACCACAAATGCCTCTCCTCTGCAGTTCCCTTTTCTGCCTTGGCCTCTGTCCTTCGTTCTTTCTTATTCCTTGAGGCTTACAGTGCTCTGCCTGGCCCCAGGAAATTCTGGGGTTTTGGTAGGAAAGGAGAATATTTAACTGTGTCCAGAAAAGGAGCTTGTTTGATTTCTCTTTAGTTTGCACCCAGAGAGAAGACAGCTAGAAGCATGTGTTCATTCATTCATTTATTCTGCCAATATCTACTTTAGGAAGCCTATGGTTGGTGGGATGTGGTTCAGATAGGGGGTCTGGGTGGTGGTGGTGAGCATAACCTATATAGACAGGGCAAACAGCCTGAGAATGGAGGGATACCGCTGGCCAGACTGGCCAGTCCCACCTGAAGGAGGGTTTCTTGAGGTATTAAAAGAAATCAGCCGCATGTGGTAGAGTATACCCACAAACACAGGACAGCAGTGCTGGGTGATAAAGGTAAGTGCCAGCTTTGCTTACATAGTGAATTCAAGCTGCCTGACTGACACAAGACCATTCTTTTTTTTTTTTTAATACTTATTTATTATGTGTACAGTATTTTGCCCTCATGTATACCTGCATACCACACCAGAAGGCACCAGATCTCATTATAGATGGTTGTGAACCACCATGTGGTTGCTGGGAATTGAACGGAGAACCTCTGGAAGAGCAGCCAGTGCTCTTAACCTCTGAGCCATCTCTCCAGCCCCCACTAGACCATGTTTTAAAAAACCCAAAGAACAGAAAACAAACAACCCAAATACCAGGGAACCTTTTTCACCCAGACTTCCCAGAGAGGTTCTTACAGAAGGTAAAAGTCAAGATACTTAGATTCCAGTGCTGGGAGACCTCGGGCTTACTTCGTGGCCTCTCAGGAGCCCAACTGCTTTCTGCTGGATTTTTAGGGTGGGGTTGGAGAGGGATCCTGGGTGGGAACAGCTCTCTGCTGCCCTCACCTGAGTCCTGCCTGGAGGTAGCAGACGTTGGGTTAGGCCCTGCCCTCTCAATGTCTAGCCACTCAGGTAAGAGGCCTTTTTCCCTCCCCTGGGGCTGGACTCTGTTTTATAAAGGGGCCTTTACTGGGCTCTGTCCCACTGCTTGGAAGCAGCTGCTCAGCTCGCTTTCGAACCTCCGAACGTCTGTCTTGAGCTCTCTGCCTTCACTCCAGACTTCACCATGTCCACCAGGGTGACCCAGAAGTCCTACAAGGTGTCCACCTCCGGCCCCCGGGCCTTCAGCAGCCGCTCGTACACGAGTGCACCCGGTGCACGCATCAGCTTTTCCAGCTTTTCCCGGGTGGGCAGCGGCAGCAGCTTCCGGGGAAGCCTGGGCACCAACATGGGTCTGGGCGGCTTCGGCGGAGCTGGTGTAGGGGGCATCACAGCAGTCACGGTGAACCAGAGCCTGCTGAACCCCTTGAAGCTGGAGGTGGACCCCAACATCCAGGCCGTGCGCACCAAGGAGAAGGAGGAGATTAAATCCCTGAACAACAAGTTTGCCTCCTTCATTGACAAGGTGAGATCCCTCTCTGCCCGATTAACTGTCCTGCGTCCCATCTTCTGCCGTCACATAGGACGAGCACATTTCTAGCCCCGTCGTGAGCTCCTGTTGGACCCTATACCCATCCTGACCACACTCCCTTCCAGTTTCTCCTATACACTTTGGTTTGGGCCGGAGAGGGTCTGAAGTGCTCGTGACTATCCTGGGGCGTTTTCCCCTTGCACCCCCTTACTCGAATTCGCGCTCTGACCTGCCTAAGCACTGGCTGGCCTGCCGTCTTCACCGTGGCTCTTGTAGCAGGGAAGCCTCCCTCCCCGCACTACCCCAAGATTTCCTATTGGTGCCCTGCTGTAGTTTTCTTCCTTTCTGTTAAATAAGGAAGAGTTGGGTAGGATTCTAGAAGGTCACAGGTTTCTTGATTGAATCCTGCAAGTCTTTGGTCTCCAGGACCAGAGTGTGGGGGGGGGCTCAGGATGAGTCACTGCTTGGCCCCTGATCGGCTCGCGCAGTGTGGGCGGGGCCGCTGCCGAGCCTGGGCGGAGGTCGGCGCCGCCTTGGGTCTGCCCTTCCACCAGGAGGAGCTCTGGCGTCGGGGGAGAGTCGTGGGCTCCGCCTCGGGGAAAGCCCTTGTGGGATTCAAAGTCTGAGGGCGTTGGACACTCCGCCCCAGTTTCACGACCTGTTAAAACCGGAGTTTATGGCCCCAGATAGCGTTGGCCTGCCAACGCCCATCTGCCTGCTTGGCCCTTGTACCCTTTAAGGCTTTATATCTACTCTGGCTCCGCCCCAACCTCCTGGCTCCTTTGCAAACCCGGAGCCTGGTCAAACTTTGCAGTCCTATGGCAAGGTGGCCTTCGTGGCCCCAGGACGATTGGTCCTTTCTGCTGACTGGCTCCTAAGAGGCCGCCAGGAGGAGGGAGGGAAAACACGGGGCAGATGAGCCCGTGGAGTCGGAGGTTCCAGGAGAGCCTGCCTCTTTTTTTAAAAAAACAAAAAACAAAAGCCAGGGCTTGCCAGTTGCTGTCCAAGGGCCCCTAGCTTCTCATTGCATCCTGATAGAGCAGCTGGGGCAAGCGTGGAGTGTGACTTCTGGTTACAGGGCCCCACAGTTTTCTTGGATGGTCCATGCTGTTAATTTGACTTCCTCATCTGTCAAATGGACAGGCCCTAAAGCAGTTTCTGCCTGCTCAGCTCACAGTGGGGGCGGGGTGGGGGTGGGGGTGGGGGGGAGGGTGGGGTGGGGGGGGGTGGGGTGGCTTAGCATCGCCTGGCCCGAATTCAGCATTTCATTAGGATGAAATGGTTGAATCACTAGGGCTATTTGTTTATTCTTATTTTTAGTAATTACGATGAAGAAAGAGTCTATAACATGGACTGTGGAAAAGTAATCCGATTGTACCCTCAGGATGTCCTTCTCTTTCTAGTCCCGTCTTGGTCTCCCTCCCACGCTCACCCCATAAAAAGTTACAGCTTCAGGCTGAGTGTACAAAATGCATTTCTCTCCTTTGGAGCACTCTATTATACATTTGAGGAACTTTCTCCTGTACCATGTCTTGGATTGCATGGTCTGAGATGTGAATTCTGTGTTTAGTAGGAGGGGAGGGTGTGGATGCTGGGCAGGAAAGTGGCTAGACTCTGTCAGTCTCAAAGGTGGCTGCAGCAGGATGGGAAGAAAACAGATTTACCTTTTCTTGCCTCTTCCTCTGCTGAAAATGGGCTCTGTGTGGAGAAGGGACCCCCTAAAGTATCTACCTGATCTGGAGGATCTTTCAACATTGGGGAGACCCAGGCCAAGTTACACAGCCCGGTTAGTAGCAGTGTTGAAGTGGAAGCCTCAGCAAGCACTGTGGGCCTTAGGAAGAAAATTTCCATGGCCTTTTTTCAAGGTCTCTACAAATGATGACTGACAGTATTTGAAATGAATAATCTATGCTCTTCTCAATCTTAAATAAAAGGTAATCAATGTACCTTTAGAAAGGGGAGGCTTTTTAAAATTGTTCTGTGATGTATAGTCTACACAAATATGATCTATGCTGCAGGTACAGATTTTAGCCTTTTCCATTCCAAGTGCTGAAGGGACATGGCTTCTGTTGCCTCTTCTCACTGTGCTATTTCCATGGTCCTAGGTGACCCCCTTGCTCAGGGGGAAAGACAGCGATCTTTCCCTCTAAACCATGACCCTAGCCTGATGTGGACCTTTTTGCTGTGTCCTCCTCCCCTTGCAGGTGCGCTTCCTGGAGCAGCAGAACAAGATGCTGGAGACCAAGTGGAGCCTGTTACAGCAGCAGAAGACGTCCAGGAGCAACATGGACAACATATTTGAGAGTTATATCAACAATCTTCGACGGCAGCTGGAAGTTCTGGGCCAGGAGAAGCTGAAGCTGGAGGCAGAGCTTGGCAACATGCAGGGTCTGGTGGAGGACTTCAAGAATAAGTGAGCCCCTCCCCAAAAGAGCCTCTCTGGTTATGGGCAGTTTGGTCCTGTGGTCATATGATCAGTTTTGTTTGGGACAGTCTATTTTATGCTCCAAGATGTTAATAGCATCAGGCTGCTTTCATTCTCAGGACTGTTTACATTTGGGTAACAAATTTCCTGTTTAAATAGTGTACCTAAGCTGGATATGGTGGCATACATTTGTAATATTCCACTCAGGAGGCAGATGCAGAGGCAGGAGGATTACGCAAACACAGTCATAGTGTGAGCTTCATAATGAGTTCTAGGCCAGCCAGAGCTACATAGTGAGATTCAATTTTTTTTTTAAGGTACACTTAAATGAGACAGGCAGCTACCAGTCTTCACTTTTACACTAACAGCCATGATTCAACTCCCAGTGACCTCCAGACAGTGCTCTGAGGTCTCATGTCAGGCCCTATGTTAACTCTCAACATGCCAAATCTAGTGTGCATTCCTGCCTTGTTCTCTCCATTGGCTGAATAAGGTTGGGTGGGGAGAGGAAAATGTTAGCAAGGACAGAAAGACCAGTCTCTCATGCCTTACATCTCTGAACTAAACTTTCTAGCTATCCATTTACCTCATCAGAAAATAAAGTAGACAGATGTGAAAGTCTCTTTGTGCTTGCATTTAGCTGGGCATGCATGCATGCTGCCTTGGGCTTCATCCTGCAGTAGCAGACACAGGGCAGCCTTGCCTTCACCTCATCCCCTGACTCTAATCTTTTCTTACTAGGTACGAGGATGAGATCAACAAGCGTACAGAGATGGAGAATGAATTTGTCCTCATCAAGAAGGTGAGGGTCAGGCTGGAGAGATGGCTCGGAGGTTAAGAGCACTGACTGTTCTTCCAGAGGTTCTGAGTTCAATTCCCAGCAACCACATGGTGGCTCACAACCATCTATAATGAGATCTGGTACCCTCTTCTGTACACATAATAAATATTTTTTTTTTAAAGTGAGGGCCTGGGGGGATACAGAGCTGGCACAGTGGCTAAGAGCACTTGCCTCTCTTCAGGGGACCTGAGTTCAGATCCTAACACCCACATCAAATGGTTCACAACCACCTGTAACCACAGCTCCAGGAGATCCAATGCCTTGGGTCTCTGAGGGCACCTGAACCCAGGAGTGCATAACACATACAGGCATACACACATACACATAATTAAAAATAATAAAAATAAATATAAAAAAAGCATAAAAAAAGATGAGGGTCCTCTAACCTTGCACACAGACACAGAAGGATAAGCTTTGACATTTAAAGGAGAAGTATTTTGGTGACCTCATTGCTTTCTAAGTAATGGGACAAACTTTTGCCATTTGTCACCTTCTAGATAATGTCATAGAAAAGTAGACACAATGGAGAGTTAGCTTCCTGCAGTTGGATAGTATTCTAGGTATCAAGTTGGACAAGGTTCGTAGTCTAGCCTTAGCTATCTAGAGGAAGAAGGGTGGGGTGGGGACCTGTAGGAAGCAGAGATAAAGCTCATGGCTGGGATCCAGGGAAACAGGCAGCTGCTGGGCTGGTGAGCCAGACACAAGTCTAAGCCATGGCAGATGTTGGGGAGCCCCTGGGCACTGAACTCAGGCACCTCACTTCACCCTCAGGATGTGGATGAAGCATATATGAACAAGGTGGAGTTGGAGTCCCGACTGGAGGGGCTGACTGATGAGATCAACTTCCTTCGGCAGATCCATGAAGAGGTAGGTATATTCTCAGGGGCTGGAGTGGCTGGACCTCTAGTCTGACAGTATCCTAGACAGTCTGGCACCCAGACAGTCTATCTCTGTCTTCTAGCACACCATTCACCTATAGACACCAGGTAACCTTGTTATAGAGGCTCCAGCCCCTATTTGAAATGGGGAAATGGGCTCTGAGGGGTGCAGTAGCCCATCCAGATCCTCATACAGAGTGGCAGCCCAGCCTAACTTAGACTTGTGGTGTCTTCAAAGCTCCTATTCCTGTTCTTTGTGCTGTTTTGAAGGCTTTTAGGCTTTAGTATTGGGGCAGAGAGTGGGACAAGGTCTTCTTCCCCTTGGCTATTTATCTAACTTCAGGTTTTCCTTAATGCCTCCCTCCATGGCTCAGGATTTCACCATCTTCCTCCCAATTATCTTTGATGTTTAGCCCTGGCTGTCATTTGTTCTGTTGTCATGGTGCAAAGGACCCTGTGTACAGGGACAAAGCCTTATCACCATACCCCTGCCCTACACAGGAGATCCGAGAGCTGCAGTCCCAGATCTCAGACACATCTGTGGTCCTGTCCATGGATAACAGCCGCTCCCTGGACATGGACAGCATCATTGCTGAAGTCCGTGCCCAGTATGAGGATATCGCCAACCGCAGCCGGGCTGAGGCTGAAAGCATGTACCAGATTAAGGTAAAGAACAGGGTTTCAAGTTTGGGCTTCCCTTCCTGGCCAGTTCTGTGCCCCTGGATCATGAGGAGAGAATGCATATGGGCTGGCCCTGCAGAATAAAAGCCTGGAGTTCTGGAATGGGACCTTCCTTGCTCTGTGTGTGTGTGTGTGTATGCACAAACGTGCTCTCCCACAAACATGCTTTTTAGGCATGTAGGAGGTTGGTGGGTGAAATGACCCAGACTTTTGTGGCTTGACCAAAAGGAGGCTCCCTCAGCTAGAATGTTACTTCCCTTCTTGCCTTTGCAGTATGAGGAATTGCAGGCCCAGGCTGGGAAGCATGGGGATGACTTGCGCCGCACGAAGACTGAGATCTCTGAGATGACCCGCAACATCAACCGCCTGCAGGCAGAGATTGAAACCCTCAAAGGCCAGGTACTGCTAGCATGCCCAGAACCCTGGGTTCAGTGCTGCATACAACCAGGCATGGTGGTGCACACTGGTAATTACAACAGTTGGTAGGCTGTAACAGGAGGGTTGTTGTGAGTTCAAGGCCAGCCTGGGATTCAAAACAGATGACAACGAAAAGAAGCTCAATGTGGATGGAGTTTAGGGAGGAGACAGATGTACCACATCTGCTCATTTGTCTCCTTTCCCCACAGAAAGCATCCCTGGAGGCTGCCATCGCTGATGCTGAGCAACGTGGGGAGATAGCCCTCAAGGATGCTCGGGACAAGCTGGCTCAGCTGGAGGCTGCCCTGCAGCAGGCCAAGCAGGACATGGCCCGGCAGCTGCGTGAATACCAGGAGCTGATGAACGTCAAGCTAGCGCTCGACATTGAGATCGCCACCTACCGCAAGCTGCTGGAGGGCGAGGAGAGCAGGTAGGTTTGGAAATCTCTCCTGGGACCCAGAATGGGGAGGGGCGGGTGCTGTCTGGAGCCCTCTTGGGACTTGGATTCTGCTGTGGGAGGAAAAAGACCAAAGAGTTTGTCCTGACACCCCATGCACCTGCTTACAGGCTGGAGTCTGGAATGCAGAACTTGAGTATCCATACGAAGACCACCAGTGGCTACTCAGGTGAGTGTCCTGGGTGTTGGGGATGGGGGGCAGGGGACCCAGGAAGTCAGAGAGAGGCTGTGATCAGTAGCAGTTGACAGACAAAGGGAATGGGTAGGGTCCCTGTTCTCAGGAGAATCCCAGGATGATTGGTGACAGACTAAAAAATCTAAATAAAATGCTCACTAATAGAAAGTCCCACAAAAATTGCTAGTTATGCTAGACCCATGAGAAGTTCCTTACATGTGTTATTGTGGGGCTTTTATGCATCCTCACATTTCTCTCAGTTGAGAGCTTGTCAGGGTCATGATGCTAGAAGGGAAGCCTAGCATCCATGTTGGGGCTGCTTCTCCAGACAGCTGAGTTGTGACCCATGTAGTAATCAGGCAGGTCTGGGACAGCCTGTCCCTCTGTGGTTATCAGAAAGTGAGAAGGGAGAAGGGTTCCTCAGCCTGTGCTCATGTGGCTATCTCTCTCCCTTGTCCTGGACCAGGAGGGTTGAGCTCAACCTATGGTGGACTAACGAGCCCTGGCTTCAGCTATGCTACTAGCTCCTTCCAGCCGGGCTTCGGTTCTAGTGGGGGCTCCAGCACTTTTACTCGAAGCACCAAGGCTGTGGTTGTGAAGAAGATAGAAACCCGTGATGGGAAGCTGGTGTCTGAGTCCTCTGATATCCTGCCCAAGTGAATGGCCACTGGAGCCATTGCCAGCTTGCGCTCCTGAAGCTGCTCAGGGCAGACAGCTGTGTGGCATAGTGCAGGGAATGAGAGTCCTACCTGAGGACCAACCTTCCATCTGGAGTACCCCTCTGGCCCCCACTTCCCTCCCAAACCCTGTTCAATTGTATTTTCCAAAATAAAGAAAGTCTCCTCTGACTCCATCAACTGACTTTGCTATGTGTATGTTTATGTAGGTGGGGAAGGATGGGTGGGAGGGTCCTTCCTGTGGCATGGAAGTTAGGTGTATAGGACAGGAAAGTCTACTCCAGGCTTTCCCAAAAGATGTACCTTGGTTGATGTACTGGCTACAGATTTATTTATTATGAATATAATGTTCTGCTTGCATATCTGCACTACAAGCCAGAAGAGGGCACCGGATCTCATTGTAGATTGTTGTGAGCCATCATGTAGTTGCTGGGAATTGAACTTAGGAATTCTGGACCATGGTTCTTTATCAGCGCATAGACTCTTAACAGTTTACATCAAGTTTTCAGATATCTAGGTTCACTTCAGCTTTGCAGGACACTTGGCCAGGAAACAAGTTTGGGTGGTCCTATCAGAGAGACTCAGTCTGCTGTTGCCAGACTTCAGCATCAGGGCTACTCACAGAAAGTAGCTGAGCTGGGTGTGGAAGTCCGGACTGTCTAATTCTCAGACCTGTTCTTGAACAGACACACAGCTTCCTTGTGTCCACATGGCTTTGCCTGGGGCCTAGGAGGTCTGGGTTCCTAGCCCTCCAGATGTCCAGAGACTATTTTTAGTGATGGGCGTGTCATGCCTGTAATTTCTATATGCTGTGATCGTTCAGTACAGGACTTGGCACTGGTACATGGGTTTGTTCCTGCTCCTCACTGTCACACCCATCCACATTGCTTCTCACCACCCTTTCCTCCCCTTTTAATGCTGTGCTTGATAGAAAGGGCGTGTGTGGAGTCAATGTTTGCATGTGGAGGGTGGACTGTGTGCCTTTGGGTGTATATAGGTTCCTTGAAGTGTGTGAAGGGGTTTGCCTATCTGCCAAGCAAGTCTCCCAAGGGTTAGGGCTAGAGACAGCTGGATGAAATCATGTAACACTGTAATCAGTGTGGAGTTTCTGACTGACACATGGCCAACGCAGTGCTGGGCTAGGTGTGCATCAGATCTTAGCACCACTGCTGAGGGTTATACCATTTCAAATTTGTTGAAAAGGGATGGAGAATAAAAGAATAAACAGATACACAGGGGACAGGAAGTAGAAACAGTCTAGCACAGGAAGCTCACATGTGGCTGTAGTATGAGGTTTTTTATTTTGTTTGGGCCAGAGGTTTGATTTGTTTCTAACTGCTTCCCCCCACCCCAAAAAATGACTTAGAGAGAAAATATATGTCCCCTTTGGGCCCCTGACATCATGTTTGCTATCTTCTTTTTTCTTTTATGGTAGAAAAAGTATATCTATAATTAGCCAGCTGGACTGAGTTTAGATGATCCCAATTTTGTTGGCAACATCCAGAGTATCATAATCAGGAGCCAATTGAACATATGCCTTCTTTTCTCCGTCAGGCCTTATGAGGGTGTTGACTTTGGTCACATCTATGTCATAGAGTTTCTTCACAGCCTGTTTGATCTGGTGCTTGTTGGCCTTGACATCCACAATGAACACAAGCGTGTTGTTGTCTTCTATCTTCTTCATGGCTGACTCTGTGGTCAGGGGGAACTTGATGATGGCATAGTGGTCAAGCTTGTTTCTCCTAGGCGCCTTTTGAGGGTATTTGGGCTGCCTCCTGAGCCTAAAGGTCTTAGGCCGCCGGAAGGTGAGTGACGTGTGGATCTTTTTTTTCTTGTGGCTGTGGACACCTTCTTGGCTTTCAAGGCCTTCGCTTTGGCTTCGGCTTTGGGAGGGGCAGGAGCTTCCTTCTTCGCTTTTGGTGCCATCTTGGTGAAAAAGGGGTTTGCCACCTTCTAAGCTCCATGGAGCTGGACTTTCAAGCCAGCTTTGTCTTTCCAAACCTTCTACCCAGCTTTCAGCCAGGGCCAGGGATCCTCACACAGTAAACGATTCCTGTCATTACTGTGTTACCGGATGCAGACAGCCTCAATAAACCAGGTTTGGCCACCTGTACCTATTTAATAAAGCAATTAAGCAAACCAGCAATAGAGAAAAACAGAAACCGGACTCTTCAGCATGAGCACATTGGGAAGAGGAACAAAGAGATACAGTAATGCCCAAGTCCATTTTCAGGGTCTTGGCTTGAGATTTGGGTTTAAGATGAGGATGAGAGCTATGCACAGCCAGGCAGTGCTGGCCAGGGTGTGGTCCCACCTACCCCTCAACCATCATTGTCTTAGCTCTATCCCTGCAAGGCGAACTGGGAACTGTAAATCTCAGGGAAACAAACTCCACAGCCTCCCCCCCCCCAATGTGGCTAGGCTAGACTTTTTGAGTTTTTCAATTTCAGCAGCATGCTTTGTTTTAGTACTCTGCTAGAAGTGAGGGACCTAAGTGTCCTTCTTAACAGGGACTTTATCCATTCCAATGCTGCCACATTGAGTAAATCTCATGCTAGAGTTGGGGACAAAGTCACAACATTAGCAGCCAGAGAAGAAGCTATCTGCTTTGGGATTGCCTCTTTGCTCCTTAGGAAATTCTTAGTCTTTTTTCCTCCCTAAATCAGCTTAAAATGCCACTCTTACTGTACCTATTTGACCACACAGGCAAACCCTGTGTATTTTACAAATTTTCCATTTTATTTATGTATTTATTTACTGTGTTTAGTAGACATTGTATGTGACGGTGGAGCTCAGAGAATGAGTTATGTATGGGAACTGATCTCACCGTCACCCTATGGGTCCTGGGGATGGAATTCAGATCAGCAGCTTTGGTGTCAGGTGCCTTTACCATCTGAGCTATCTCTATGTTTCTCTTATTCTTTTTCTTTTTTTAATATAGGGTCTCATCGTAGCCCTGACTGGCCTTGAACTCACTCTCCTCCTGCCTCAGATGGGTGACGGGTGTGCACTAGCACACTTAGAGGTAAACTCAGTTTTTTTTTTTAAAGATTTATTTATTTATTATGCATACAGTTTTTACAGAAGAGGGCACCAGACCTCATGACAGATGGCTGTGAGCCACCATGTGGTTCTGCTGGGAATCGAATTCAGGACCTCTGGAAGAACAGTCAGTGCTCTTAACCTCTGAGCCATCTCTCCAGCCCCGGTAAACTCAGTTTTATTATGATTTACAGACACAGGCATAAGTGAGTCTCAGGAGGATAGTTATCACGATTGCTCCAGGTGATCGGAACACAGGGAGAGGAACCTCTTGGTGACTAGTGCCCAAAGTCAATATTTTCAGTTGTACCACACCCAGTCTTATCAGGTTCTGCTGCCAGGCAGTGGGCAGGTGGGAGAAGCCTTTCCTCATAATTGCCAGATGACCTCCACACCCTGAATGTTTGTGGAAGAGGTGTACAGCTCTCCCATGCTGGAACCCAGTCTTCTCTCACATGCACCACCAAGAAGCAAGGCCATCCATCGCTCAGGAGCTACCCTCCTTTACCCATCAGAACTTATGGATTGATTTATTTTTAATCCCTTCTAAAATTTATTTTTATGTGTTGGAGTGTTTTGCCTGCATATGTGTGCATAGTACCCGTAGAGATCAGGAGATGGTGTCAGATCTTGGAATTACAAACAGTTGTGAGCTGCCATGTGGGTGCTGGGAACTGAACCTGAGTCCTTTGAAAAAACAGTCAGTACAATCTTAACCACCAAGCCATCTTGATGGCCTCTAATTTGTGTGTGTGTGTGTGTTGTTGTTGTTTTTTAGATAGGGCCTCACAATATATATAGTTTTGGCTGTTCTACCACTCACTATGTAGCCCAGGCTGGTCTCATAGCCCTAACTCATAGAGATCTGCCTGCCTGTGCCTCCTGAATGCTGGAATTTCATGTGTAACCATATTCAGCCCTGTCATAATATAAACACTCACAGAGGACGGGGGTGGGGGGTGAGCTTAGACGTAGAGTGCTTGTCTAGCATGCACAAGGTCTTGGGATCTACCCTAAATACTAAGAACATCTTTTTCTCTCATAAGCAAATTCAGGGCTATGGATGCAAGGATCTAGTTCAGTTGGTAGAGTGCTTGCTTGCCTAACATGCATGAAGTCCTGGGTTTGGTCCCCAACACCTCATAAACCAGGAATGGTGGTACAGGTCTGTTATCCCAGCGCTCAGGAGGTAGAGGCAAAAGAATCAGAAGTTTAAGTTTGAAGCCAGCCTTGCTTGCCTACAGGAGAACTTGTCTTAATGAATGAGTGAATGAATGAATGAAATACAGTCTTTATTTACATGAGAAATCGGAAGAATGGAAGATAAAATTTCTTAAATATACCTAGTCCTGAATACTTGTAGGTTCTCCTTTTGGAGAATCAGTCAATCATGAATAAAAAACATTCCAGGAAGAAGGATTGTATCCACATCTCATACATTCAGAATTCCTCCCCCATCCTCAGTACCTAAATGAAACAGTCTAACATTGTGTAGCTTTTATATGACATTAAAAGTAGACTCATGATAACTTGAGATATAAGAAAGAGCTCATTTAGTTGGGGTGGCTTAGGCTTGTAATTGCAGCTCCTGAGAAGCTGAGGGAGAAGGGTTGTAAGTTCAAAGCCAGCCTGGAGTATCTAGTTAGACCTTGTCTCAAATCAAAGCCTGAAATCAAACAAACAAAAAACTCCAAACAAACTAAATAAATCAAAGCAAAATGGAAGCTGAGATGCTGCTGCCTGCAGGGTGGAGGGCAGGAGTGGGGGGGGGGGGAGCAGCCTCCAGGCAGCACACCAGTTTTTGCAAAAAAAATGTGGTGAGGACTAGACTTTTCTCTTTGAGGGGTATTAGAAAAAAGGCACTCACACATTCCGATGATAATTTTCTCTTTTGCTTCATCTTTTAAAAGTCCTCTCTGAAAATCTCTGTCTCTACAGGGCAAATATCTCCACAGTGACGCTCTCCACTTTTTCCTCCATGAACTATATCTTTTTATATTTCTTTCCACAGTCCCCACACTTCTTACATTTTTTACACTTCCCTCCCTACACACTCAGCTACATCTCCCTCTACTGCAAAAATCTCTGGACAAATGAATCACATTTTTAGGGTCACACAGCAGTTCATGAGTAAGCCATAAGACACAGAGCTGTTCTGATCACACAGTTTCTCTCAGGCTAGGGATGTCACACTGACCGGTCAGTGAGTAATGCTTGCCTGTGCACGTAGCCTGAGAGACATCATGGGGAGTGATGTTGAAATCCAGGACTTAAACAGCAGAAAGCTAGCAGGCTCAACCCCGAGGTTAGGAGTACGTGCAGAAAGCCAGGTGCTGAGGAGACCTGTACAGGGAGCCACGTCTGGCTTTGCTTTAACTGCCACTTGGGAATTTGTCCTTGAGCAAATGGTCTCCAGGGGCAACAGTCTATTTTGAATTTGTGCTACGGTTTAGCTAAATGTGTAAAAGGCTGTCTTTGTAGCTGAGAGTTCTCCTATGTCAGTCTGAGTTACGAAAACTATACTAATGTTATTTTTATTTATCAAAATTATGCAGACAGATTAAGCAGAAATCATCTTCTTGACCACCCACAGCTATATCTGTGCTGAAAAGATGGAATACATACATGAGATAAACACACAAGCAATGAGGAAGATAACCATCGCTGTTTTTAGGGAAGAAATATAGTGGTACATGAGAAAAATTACAGACAGAAGCAATCAGTCATTCACAGTCAGTGACCCTGTGGCTTTGCCAAGTGGGGCTCCTCAGTAGAGAGTTACTTATTTAGTGGATTGACCTACTGAATATTAACCATCATCTACTATGCACTCCCATGGCTTCTTGGGCACCAAGTGATGGGGGTGTTTGTTAGGTTCAGTACAGACACCAAATGGTTTTATTTGGGAGGCTGAGATTCTGAGATTACACAAGGACTGAGGAACAGCTGTGCCCGCTTCTCTACAGGGCTTGTGCTTAATGAAGAAGAATAATAAGAAGAAGCAAAAAAGAAAAAAACATGACAGCTCCTAAGTATGGTAAAGAAAGTTTATTGTAGATATGTAGGAACATAGGGACATTTAGGAGTGTTCAGAGTGGACATGACCCTGGGCCATGTGGGGAGAGGGGGGAG
>PVIH01002459.1:35999-47193 GCA_004025045.1 Sigmodon hispidus | reverse complement strand
ATCAAGACGCAGAATCCTCGGCTCCTTCTCCAGCGCTGTCTGCCTGCACAGCGCCATGCTCCCAGCTGCCACGCTCCTCCATGTGATGGCAATGGACTAACCCTCTAAAACTGATAGCTGCCCTCTCAATTAGATGTTACTCCTTTGTAAGAGTTGCTGTGGTCATGGTGTCTCTTTACAGCAATAGAAACCCTAACTAAGACACCAGGTAAACAAAATGGCTGGATTATATAGGCAAGGGCAGCTCAGCCCCCGAACTGAAGAAGTTTAGGGTAGGGGGTCAGGTATGCTGGCCAGGAGGGCCCTGTGGCAGGCAGGGACTGAGGGATACAGGGAGAACCTGGTCTAGGTCCTCTTTGATGTTAAATAGGCACCTCTGTCTTTGTCCAGGTTTGAGACTTAACTTATTAACACCACTCATGACCCTGAAAGACAGACCAGAGCCTCAGAGTCTCCAATGTCCCTTTGGTCACACTGGGTTGTTATCATATATAAGCCAAATTAAAAAAAAAATTACTTCGTTTTTTGAGTGCATCAGATAGGCATGTTTAAAGAGCTCTGCATAGTTGCCTAGTTTTTCTTGCAGAGGGCAGCTGGGTTGTTTCTTGTGGGTTGTTCAAGGTGGTGTTTGTGCATGTATAGCTCTTCAGGTTCATGTTAATACACACTTTGACAATGCTGACTTGTCATAAAGGGCAGGGCGCCATATGTTGTCATATTTGACATTCACTCCATGTAGTGTTGTGAGGAAAGGTCAAGCGTGGTGGCCCTGGCAGCCACTGTGTTGCCTTTCCAGACTACAGTGTCTGTACAGTGGCTTGTCACTCTTGTTACCAGGACCCTCTCTGCTTTCTGCCCCCTCCCCCACCCCCAGCCGCCATCACCTGCTATTTGGGCACTAGGTCTTCTTTAGCTCCACCTTGACACTCAGGACTGTTAGTCACAGGACAGCTTCTCTGGGCTCAGACTTGACATGGTTGTGTGGACCAGTCTTTGCTAACCACAGTGCCCTTCTCTTCTCTCTCTCTCTCTCTCTCTCTCTCTCTCTCTCTCTCTCTCTTTTTCTCTCTCTCTCTTCCCTCTCTTTCCTCCTCTGTGTACTCTTGGCTGTTCTGGAAACTCACAGTGTAGACCAGACTGATCTTGAACTCAGAGATCTGTCTGCATCTGCCTCCCAGAGCTGGATTAATGGCATGAGCTCCCCACCCCCCCATCCCTTGCTCTTTTCTTACTGAGGCATCTCCTGCTATGGAAGCATTCACACCCTGAGGTGCACATATTCCCTGAGAAATATCTAGCTCCCCAAGTTTTCCTGATGCTTAGAACAGGATCTTTTCTATGTGTTACGAAAGACTTTCCTCCCTGTTGTAGGGGGTGTGGTGGCCATTCTTGGCTGTCAACCTGATCCACCTGGGATGAGGGAGCCTCAGTTGAGGAACTGTCTCCATCTGCCCACAGATAAATGTCTTAGGGTGTTTTCTTGATTGCTACCTGATAAGAAATGGCCCCGCCCACTGTGGGTGGTGCCACCCCTGGGCCAGTGGGTCTGAGCTGTATAAAGAAGGCAGCTAAACAAACAGTAAGAGGTGACCCTTCATGATTTCTGCCTCAGTTTCCCTGATAGTGGATTGGAACCTGTAAGCCAAATAAAACCTTTTGTCCCCAAGTTGCTTTTGGTCAGTGTTTTATTATAGCAATAGAGAAGCAAACTTATGTTTTCTAGTGTCTTTTCCTTTTGAGACAGGGTTCATGTAGCTGGCCTCAGACTTTACAAGTAGCCAAGGATGGCCCTGATCCTCTTGCCTCTACCTCTGAGAGGTTGGGATTATAGGTGTATGCTGGGATCAGTCTCTGAACTTTCTTCATATACTTTACCAACTTCAGCCCCAAACAGACCCCTTTTTTAGAGCATTTTAGGATGGCAGTGAAATTGGATGGAAGTTCAGAAGGCTTCCGGGCCCTGTGTATTAGCTTCAGCTGTTAACTTGACCAAATTTAGCATCACCTAGAGAGGGAATCTCAACCGAGGAACTTCTCCCATCAGGTTGGCCCATGGCCATGTCTCTGAGGCATTTCTTTGCTTGCTAATTGCTATAGGAGGGGCCAGGCCACTGTGGCAGTGCCATCCCTGGGCCTGGGCTATACAAGAAAGATAACTGGGTGTGAGCCTGGGAGCCAGCCAGAGTCATAAGCAGTGTTCCTCTGGTTTCGGCTTCAAGCTCCTATCTTGAGTTTCTGTCTTGAAGATGGATTATAGCCTGTAAGAGGAAATAAATCCTCCCTTCCCCAAGTAGCTTTTGATTATGGAAACAGTGATCAAACCAAGACACACTCTCCCCAAAGACAAAGGCACCCCCCCACGGAATTTATTACAATCAATGAGAGACATTCTGACACACTGTCAAGGTGTCTGTGGCTGACCATAAGATTCACTCAGTGTCAATTTGACTCATGCCATGTATTCTTTATCTTGCCATATAGAGGCATTTCATGACCCTAAAAGTCAAAACCCAAACCTGGGTTTAGTTACTCAACTACAGTGTCTATTCATAAGACAAAGCATTGGGCCTCTGTCCACCCACGGGCTATTATTTCTGTATTAGGCTCTCTAGTTAGCCCGTGTTTACGCTTGTAGGTGATGTCATTCGCTCCTCTGCTGTCGTGTCTTATTTATTTATTTATTTGCTCTTTAGAAAATTATTTTTATTGTCTTGTAAATGTCTTACTTTGGGCAAACTGAGGGATGTGGTGCTCACAAGAAGTGGGGAAGAGACGGGTGGACGTGGGAAGGCCTGGCTTGGCCTATGCAACCTCTGGCAGCCTCCCTAACACCTACTGAGGCTGAACCCCTCTCCCATCCTCAGAAACAACAGATAAAGGGCCAGGTTAGGACAGCAAGATAGCAAGATTCTTAATGACATCAGCTTACTCTGCACACTCAAGGTCTCAGTGGTTCTTTTGTTTTTATTTTTTAAGATTTATTTATTATTTATACAGTATACAGAAGAGGGTACCAGATGTCATTATAGATGGTTGTGAGCCACCATGTGGTTACCGGGAATTGAACTCAGGACCTCTGGATGAACAGTCAGTGCTCTTAACCTCTGAGCCATCTCTCCAGCCATCCTCCACAGTCGTTCTTAACCTTCCTAATGCTGTGACCCTTTAATACAGGTCCTCATGTTGTGGTGACCCCCAACCATAAAATCATTTCATTGCTACTTCACAGCTGTAATTTTGCTACTATTATGAATAATAATGTAAATATCTGATATGTAAGATATCTGATATGAGACCCCCCCAAAGTGGCCAAGACCCATATGCTGTAGGACTATGCTTTTGTACACTGTAAATATTTGTCACTGTAAATATTGGTTTAATAAAACGCTGATTGGTTAGAAGCTAGGCAGATAGGAAGTATAGGTGGGGTGACTAGACAAGGGGAATTCTGGGAAGAGGAAAAGAAGAGCAGATGTCAGCTAGACACAGAGGAAAGAAGATGAGAACGTTGCACTGAGAGAAAGGTAGCAAGCCATAAGACTAAACATGGATAAGAATATGGACTAATTTAACAGTTTATAATTAATATAATAAGCCTTTGTGTGATTATTTGAGATTAGATGGCTGTGGGACTGGATGGACAGGACAGAGAAACTTCAGACTACACTCATATGTTGAGGACCACTGCCCAAGCTCTACGGGGAAGGGGCTGTTCCCTCTGCTGTTCTCATTGCCTCAGAGTGAGGAGACACATAGCGTGAAGTGAAACTGCTCAATATGGAGTCTGTAATCCTGGCTTCTTGAGAGGCTCCGGCAAGATTACAAGTAATACCTTCCAAAAAGAAAAGGTAAGGTTGGAGATGTGGCTCAGTTGATAGAATGCTTGCCCATCATGCATGGTGCCCGGGGTTCAACTCCCCAGCAACACAGAGACCAGGAATGCCAGCATACGCCCATCATCCCAGCATTTGGGAGGCGGAGCCAGGAGAATCAGAAGTTCAAGTAGTTCTAGATAAGAATTTACTATGTAAAGCCTCTGCTTCCCAAGTGACAGCATTGAAAGCAGCGTGGTGGCAGTGGCGGCACAACCACCACGTGGCATTCTATCTTATTTTATAGATACTTTGGTGGGAAGTTTATGGATGCTCAAAATGCTGAGCTGAGACAGCTGTACTTGACCTGATCTCAGGAGCACTTGGTTCCACTGGAGGGTTGTTTGCTTGTTTTGGTGGGTTTTCGGAAGATCAATCCTGGCATTGTCAGAGAGGGACACACAACTCAAGTCAGTCCAACAAGATGAACTCTGAGAATGGATCAAAAGACTCCGGTGGACATCAGGCCTCTCCACCTATGGGTGTGGGATCTGACGGTGTCACATTTCCCATCTCTTCATTTTAATGAAGTGAAGGCCATGGTGAGGGTCGGCACCATGATGGGTATGGTGAGTTCGGGAACTAACAAGAGATATGATATTTCTACTCTTAAGAGATAGTTTTGTCTCTCTGGCCCTTTTCTTTCCTGTCACAGACACCCAGGGTACCACAGTCACTTCCTGTGGATTAGGGAGGAGGCAGAGGGCTAAAGAAGGGACCTCTTTGATTCTCTCCCTCTCGGTGACACTCTATCCCTCCTTTTTTGTTGTAATAAAATCGAGGAAAAAGATCTCTTTCTTTTCTCCTCTTCCTCCTCCCCTTCCTCCTCCTTCTAAGACAGGGTTTCTTTGTGTAACTCAGGCTGTTCTGGAACTTGCTTTGTAGACCAGGCTGTTCTTGAACTCACAGAGATCCACCAGCCTCTGCTTCCTGAGTGCTGAGATTAAAGATATATGCCACCACCACTCAGCTACTTTCTTTTCTTTTCTTTTCTTTCTTTCTTTCTTTTTCCTTCTTTCTTCCTTCCCCCCCCCTCTCTCTCTCTCTCTTCTTTCTTTCAGATTCACTATTATATGTTTGGGTGTTTTGCCTGCATGTAGTCTGTGTACTACATGAATGTAATGCCTGCGGAGGCCAGAGAGGGCATCAGATTCCCGAGAACTGGAGTTACAGATAGTTGTGAGTTGCTGAGTAGGTGCTGGGAATCCAATCTGCATCCTTTGGAAGATCAGCAGATGCTCTTAACCACTGGGCTGTCTTTCCAGCCCCCCCCTTCATTCCTCCTGTACTCGATTCTAGTCCACAGTGGTCAGGTGGGCTTTGTGTCATCTGATCCTTTCTGAATATGCTCTTTGGGAGTCAGGCTCAGCTTTCCTTATGGTGTCCCAGAAGTTGACATTGGCTTGGGAAGCCTAAGCATCTGGTGGTAGGGTTTAGATCAGAGCCAAAAGACTTGGATCTAAGCCCAAATTTTTGCCAGATGACATCACCTGCCCCTTGTCCCCTATTGGAGACCTGAGAACCGGAAGAAACTACTGAATGGAGTCAGTCTTAGGCAGCGGTAGGTAAGGCCAATTCCTTTATTATGTGTATGGGTTCTTTATACAGGGTTCTGTCGCCTCCTGGTGGGCATTGTGGAAACTGTCCTGCAAAGTATGTAGCTGCTCCCTTAATGAATTTCAAATGGGCTTGACCTGAATAGCAATAATATGAGTACTTTGGAAAGAGATTTTGGCTTAAAAAATTGCCAAGTTCAATTTGTGTTCATATACTCACTAGGTCATGTTCAAAATCCCAATGGACAGTCTGTTAAAGAGAACTGAATCCTTTTCCACCCTCACCCCGAGAAGCCGTCAACCGTGAGGAGCTACACTCCAGCATTTCTATCACAGTTAAGAGTTCTGTTAGTGGCTTCCAGTCTAGACTGTTTCTATGTCTCTCATTCTCAACTGTGAGTCTAAATGCATTGATACCACTGCAGAAGAAATTCCTTGCCCTTTATGCTCAATGGAAGTATGGAGTTCTACCTGGCTTCTGGCTACAGCATGGGCCTGGACACCAACAAAGCTTCACGTAGCACCACAGGCTACAGACATTGCCCTGGGTGGTTTTGTGTGTTAACTTGACACAAGGTATAGGGTCATCAGAGGAAGGAGCCTCAGCTGAGAATATGCTTTCATGAGGTTCAGCTGTAAGGCACTTTCTCAACGGGGGAGGGCCCAGCCCATGGTGGGTGGTGCCATCCCTGGGCTAATGGTCCAGGGTTCTATAAGAAGGTGGGCTGAGCAAGCTAGTGAGCAGCTCCCCTCCGTGGCCTCTGCATCAGCTCCTGCCTCTAGGATCCTGCCCTGTTTGAGTTCCTGTCCTGACTTCCTTCAGTGATGAACAGCAATGCTGAAGTGTAAGCCAAATAAACCCTTTCCACCTAACTTGCCTTTTGGTTGTGGTGTTCTGTTGCAGCAGTAAAAACCCTGAGAAAAATATTCACATGGCCTTCAGTGGTAACACAGGCCACAGACTTCCACTTGGCTCCCTAGGGGATCATAGGGGGACCATGGACACCAACATGGCCCTCTGCCCTGATAAAAACATTATGAAGAATGGCAGTCTTTGGTTTAGAGATTCATACTATCACTCTGTTGACTAAGGCTCTTCACTCCTGGGGTGGAAGCCAAGGAGCCAGAGGTATATGGTCAGACAAAGACACCTGATGTTGACCTTGTGTCCACACAAGTATATACAATCAAAACAAATAAATGGATGTAAAATAATTTTTTAAAAAATGTATAGGTGATAAAGACACCTGATATTGACCTCTGGCCTTCACACACACACGTACACCTACATGTATACATGTACATGCCCAAAGGAACAGGAACATATACCACACACGTATATATTTGTATGCTGGTTACATGTTTGAATTAGATTTAGGATACATCAGATTATATAAAGAATGATTTTTAAACTTAATTTTACTATTATAAGTAGAATTACTATTAATTATGTAACAGGGCCCAGACCTTAGCACAACTGACTCCATGATGGAAGTACGTACCATTCAGGCTGTAAAACTCAGCACATAGACAGCATCACTTGCCAAAACTAAAACAAAGGCCTCATCCATCAACGTTCATAGTTCTGGGAAGGTCCCTAAAGCCTTACTTTTTTGGCTTCTCTAGTAAGTTCTGCTTCTGGATAACTGTTCTTGTTAACTGCAGTGTGTTAACTCAGGACAGGATTTTGTACATAAAAGCTCATCCTGAGTAAGACTCAGAGCTATACTGGACTCCAAAACATCCAGTGTAGTTGCCAACTGGCTAATAGACTTTCTATTGGCCTAGACCTGTGTCCAAGCAGTCTTCTATGATGGACATCTCACAACATTTCTTATTATTCTGTAAGTATTTGGATGGAGGTCAGTGTAGCGGGAAATCAAGAACTATATATGTGAATGATCTCGTCATAGGAATGGAGACGAGCTGGGCGTGGTTAACTAAAAAAGATTCCAAAAGTAGACCTTCGAGGGAGGGGACCAAGACAAAAAGTCATCATTCTCTCACGAGAGCTCCCCAACTGAGTGCGCAGTTCGCTCCAGCTGCCCGAGAGTTCGGACGTACGGAGTGGGGATGAAGAATCTTCCTTAAAAAGGCTCCGGCGCGCTGCAACCTCATCCTGTCATCTTCTCCTAAAACCGGCTCTGTTTTGTAAGCTATTTTCTCCAAATAAACCCTGTTTATAAACATATCTCAGGGCAAGTTTTTACCACAATAGGTCAGAGGCTCATTTTGTAGAACTGGAAAAATTTTTAGCTCCTACTTTATGTGAGTTCTGGGGATTGAACTCAGAACATAAGGCATGACGACTGCCTTTGCCTCGTCCACTGACCACCTTGCAAGCTCATTTGTAGTCTTTTAAAAATAAACCTATCTATCTATCTATCTATATTTGTTTTTTGTTCTCCAAGACAGAGTTTCTCTGTGAAGCTTTGGAGCCTGTCCTGGAACTCATTCTGTAGACAAGGCTGGACTTGAACTCATAGAGACCCACCTGCCTCTGCCTCCCTAGTGCTGGGAATAGAGGTGAACATCACTACCATCTGGCCCTCTTTCTGTTCTTAATCCCAGAGAGTATCAGTAGTGTGCCAGGAATGTACATTTTGGGATTCTCAAATACTTCACCAGAGTACCATCTCCCCAAGGTGTATCTTTGTTTCTTTTTGCATCTGTGTGATAGAATCCAGCAACCAGACACATCTTCTGCCAAACAGATTGCTTCCCCTTTCCACAGGGTGGTAGGGGCATACTTTTGAACAAAAATTTTGCTTTTCTCAACATCACCCTTTTAAATCCTCTTTGCGCTAACTCAATAAAGGTTACAGGTCTGAAGCCAGAATTTCTATGCTCTTGGATTATCATAGTCCCCCTTGACCTGCTTTTTTTTTTTTTTTTTAATTATTCATTTATTATGGTTAGTGTTCTGCCTGCATGTATGCCTGCAGGCCAGAAGAGGGCACCAGATCTCACTGTAGATACTGTTGGTAGGAACTGAACTCAAGGACCTCTAGAATTCCAGCCAATGCTCTTAACCTCTAAGCTGACTCAATCTGCTTCTTAAATTGCCTAACCCCCTGAACATCAGTACTGTGCTATATGGTAGAGGGCAGTGTGTAATTGAGTAGACTGGAAGTATTCCATATGTCCACTAGGGAGCAGCAGAGGACCATGAAGGAAACTACTTTGAAGGCTTTGGTTGGAGAGCTTGTTAGCCCAGCCCTACAGCAGCATTCCTATTCCAGGAACCATACCTGGGCGGCTCCTAGCTGCAGCTTACCACTGGCCACAATGGCAAGTTTTGTACTAATCAGAGGAAGTTCCCATTGTTTAGGGTAGCGCATGAAGTAGTGAGTGACATTTGGAAGAGTTTTAGTCCTTATCCACCTTGTATTGTTGTAAGGTGAGTAAGAGGTGGAACTGAGTGCCAAGGGGTATCAGATGCCATGGGCAGCCTTGTTTGCTATGGACTGCAGGTTTAAATACCAGAGAAGCACCAAAGGTTCCTAGTCGGTGTCATATCGCCTTGCTTGCCTGCTGTTCCACATCTGTCCAGCAGGAGGCAGCACCTGACTCCTGGAGTCAAGTGCCACTATTAGAGCCTTCTGAGGCTAAGGCTGGAGGTCCACGCCTCACAGGGCTGGCGATGGAGGTAGAGGGCAGCAGCCACCAGGGGGCGCAAACATGGCAGGCGTCAGGAGGACACATCTGAGTTATTAGGGCATAGCTGGCCTATGAGTCAACCACTCAGAGGTTCAGCATCTTGTACTCAGAAAGGACAGTCAGGGAACAAGGGGCAGAGCCGGAGCGGGGGCTTAAATGTCCTGTCTTCCATTTTAGCATGAGTCCCTCCATTGCACTCCCTCCAGAGGAAACATCCAAGGAAGCCTGAGCCTTAGGGCCTGCTTGACATGACTGAAGACTTTTGCATCTGCCTCTCCCTCTGCTACCACAGCTGCTCCTGGGAGGTCCTTGAAGAATGTATCATCTGCTGTTTGCTTTTGTGAACCTCTGACCCCAAATATGCTTCCAATGTCTTGCCTGTCCATTTGGTAGGCATTTAGTCTTTCAACTCAGGGTTGATTTTCTCTGGATCTGTGCCCTCCACATCCTATATCTACCACAAGGTCCTTCTCCCTCAATCCATACCAAGCTAGGTCAGGACCTGGGTGCCCTGAGTGTAGCCGTGTCCCTGTGCCTGGCAAGGAAAAGGTATGTCTTGAATACCTGCTGTCTAAATGGAAGCCAGGACCGTGCATTTCCTCTGCACTCTGTGGTTACAGTCTTCCCATCCAGGGAAGATTGGCAGGGAGTGTGTGTGTGTGCAAGTGTGAATGTGTGTGTGGGAGTAAGTGTGAGTGTGTGCAAATGTGTGTGTGTGCACATTTGAGCATGTGTGCTTGTGAATGCATGCTTGCACGCCTTGAGACTAGAGGCCAGGGCAAACTTATGCAGAGGTTTTACATGCCTAGGCACAGGCAGGTATAGGCAGGCACAGACAGGCATGCTCACATTGAATCGGGAAACATGAGGCTCTGAACACAAAGGCAGACTGATATTTGAGAGAGACTCTGCATCAGGCACAGAGCTTCATGGAGTCTTACAAACCTGAGCGTGGTGCTACTGGTACCCAGATCTAGAAGGGGAGCAGGCTCAAAGGCCCACAATGGAGTTGTCACATACTTGACTGTTAGCCAGAAAAATGGAGGGCAGAAGAGCCTCACCCCTCACCTGGTCCCTCAAGGGGCCTAGGTCTTCTCAATGCTGTTTGAGGAAGTTTCTGGACTCTTAAAAAACACACAGCCGCCTGATGTCCGTGCTGGGAAATGAACTTGGTTCCCTGGAAGAGTAGCAAGTGTTCTTAACAATTGGTCCATGTTTCCACCCCCTTTCTTGAATGTTGAACTCAGCCCTGTTCTGATTCTTCTTCTGCCATTTTGTTACTGCCCTGCCTCCTCCACACTGGAGAGAGTGTATGTGAGTATGTGTGTGTGTGTGAGTGTGAGTATGTGTATGTATGTGTGTATGTGTATATGTGTGTGTGAGTACATGTGAGTGTGTATATGTGTGTGAGCATATATGTGTATGTGAGCGTGTATATGTGTGTATGAGTATATATGTATATGTGAGTGTGAGTATACATGTGTATGTGAGTGTGTATATGTGTGTATGAGTATATATGTATATGTGAGTGTGAGTATACATGTGTATGTGAGTGTGTATATGTGTGTATGAGTACATGTGAGTGTGTATATGTGTGTGTGAGCATATATGTGTATGTGAATGTGAGTATACATGTGTATGTGAGTGTGTATATGTGTGTATGAGTACATGTGAGTGTGTATATGTGTGTATGAGCATATATGTATATGTGAGTGTGAGTATACATGTGTATGTGAGTGTGTATATGTGTGTATGAGCATATATGTATATGTGAGTGTGAGTATACATGTGTATGTGAGTGTGTATATGTGTGTATGAGTACATGTGAGTGTGTATATGTGTGTATGAGCATATATGTATATGTGAGTGTGAGTATACATGTGTATGTGAGTGTGTATATGTGTGTATGAGCATATATGTATATGTGAGTGTGAGTATACATGTGTATGTGAGTGTGTATATGTGTGTATGAGCATATATGTATATGTGAGTGTGAGTATACATGTGTATGTGAGTGTGTATATGTGTGTATGAGTACATGTGAGTGTGTATATGTGTGTATGAGTATATATGTATATGTGAGTGTGAGTATACATGTGTATGTGA
>PVIH01002459.1:11776-35899 GCA_004025045.1 Sigmodon hispidus | reverse complement strand
TATATGTGTGTATGAGTACATGTGAGTGTGTATATGTGTGTGAGCATATATGTGTATGTGAGTGTGTATATGTGTGTATGAGCATATATGTATGTGAATGTGAGTGTGTATATGTGTGTGAGCATATATGTGTATGTGAGTGTGAGTATACATGTGTATGTGAGTGTGTATGTGTGAGTGTGTGTGTAGTTCTGGGGATTCATTCTACCCACTAAGCCATCATCCTAGCTGTAAGGTTTTTTGTTGTTGTTGATAGCCTCAGAATTTCTTCATGGCCGCGTGTTTGGGCAGCAGGTCTTAGCAGGTCCACCACAGCCTTAGGGCCCCGTGGCTCTGTGCTTTTACTACCGTTTCTGCTGTCTTTCCCTGGTCTAGCAGCTAGGCTGTGAGAACACTTTGCTTCTGGAGTGGCGTCTCTAGGCTTGGTGTAGCTCTGGGTGGCTTTTCTTTCTCTCATCAGAAGCCTCCTTGAGGCTGTGGAGATCAGTGTTGTTCGAGAGGGGTTAAGATGTAGGAAAGGAAGGCCTAGTCATGGAGGAGCTCTGGGCTGGCTAGCCCTTCCCATGAGGCCTAGCTAGCAGGGCCTCTCCTTCAGGACCGGCTTCCCCCTTCCACCGCTGGCTTGCTGACAAGGGCCAGCCCCATCTGGCCCAGACCAGATGCTGAGGTGGCAGGCAGAGGAGGGGGTGGGGCTGGCACGGTGCAGAAGCATAGGGCAGCCTGCCCTGTGCTGAGCTGGCAGCTGGTCCTGGGAGCAGGTGGGGCCCCACCCAAGCAGGCTGGGGCAGGTAGGGCAGGCCTGTCTCCAGCAGGGAGGGGAGAGAGACGATGGGGCAAGCCTGGGCTTTGTTTTGCCAAGATGGAAGGTTGTGGGGGCAATGGTATGTCCTGTGGGGATTCTGTGTGTGCTGGGGTGAAACGTGTAACTTTTGTAGCCTGTGCACACTTCTGTGACTACATGCATTTGATTCATTTGTATATCTGCCGGGCTGTACCCATGCATCCATGGGTCTCGGCAAGGCATAGAGGATGCCGTGTGGGGGTCTGGAATAGAAGCAAGTCTGTGGGAAAGCCAGATGCTCAAAGGACTGTCCTGTGTGCCAATTTACTGAAAGAGCCGTGTAGCTTTTGTATGTGGTATTCAGGGAAGACATATATAGGAGTCAGCACTCAGATGGTTTTCTCAAAGGCATGTGTGTGTGCACGCTCATGCACGTGTGTGTACACGCACCTATGTGTCCCTCTTTATGTACATGAGTAGTCCAGGTGTTGGGCGCAGAGGCCATGGCTGGCTGTGGCCTGTTGTGTGAGTGGCTGTGGAGAACAGAAGATTTTAGGGTGAAGCTTGAGTGGTCTGGCCAGACCCAGGACTGATTTGTTCTCGGGCTTTCCAATGGTCATATCCCATCACCCTCCTGCTGGGTCTGTGTGTATGAGATGACCTTTGATTGTAAGTCTTCATGTGGTAGCTCCATTCACTCATATTTTATCCCTGTTGTGTTTTAGGTATTGAATGTAGGGCTTGCCATGTAGGCAGCAGAGAAACACTCTAACCCTAAGCTGTGTACAAAGGTTTACTTTTCACTTAAAAAAATTGTTGTTGAGTTAGGGTTTTGCTGACTTGTCCAGACTGGCCTTGAATTTACTCTTTAGCTCATACAGGTCTTCAACTTTCTATCCTCTGGCCTCAGCCTCATGAGGAACTGGGGTTATAGGCCTTGAGTTATTTATTTATTTATTTTTACACGCACTGGATTTTATAGCATCAGGCATTGGCCACTGAAAAACAGAGGCTCACAAAACTAAGCAGATCATCTGAATGTTGTGTAGTTTGTTACATGATGTAGAAAATTGGATTAAACATTAAAATCAGAAGAAGTTGTGGCAGTAAGCTGTCAAATTTTTAATTACAGAGTCAGAATATATATATGCATGCACATACATACACACATATAATATATACATAACCTCTCTGTGTGTGTGTTTGTGTGTATGTGTGTTTGTGTGTATGTGTGTTTGTGTCCCACTATGCAGACCAAGCTAGTTTCACACTCACTGACCTCTTACTTTACCCTCCTACGAGTTTGGATGACAGACATGTGCCGCCATGCCTAGCTCTGTTCATCATTCTTTCCTATAAAAACAATGTCCCAGCATGAAAGCAGCTTGCAACTTAATTGTGCTGTTTTATTTTTCAAGAAATACATTGTGTTTCTGTGTGCAGCCAAGTTCTTTGTGAACATCCCAGTTCATCACACAGAGGTTATAATAAACATATGTATTTAGTGTTACACACACATACACATAGATAAAAATAAATCGTGAAAATTATTTTTTCCTGTGAGTATGTGACATGCTGTGTGTGAGTGTGTATGAATGAGTATGTGGAGTTCAGAGGTCAGTGAAAGGTATTTTCTTCAAGTGCTCAGCACCTTTTTTATTTTTTACTTTACATTTGTGTGTGCATGAGTGTGTGTGATGTGTGTATGTGTGCATGAGTGTGTGTGATGTGTGTATGTGTGTGATGAGTGTGTATGAGTGTGTGTGTGTATGTATGTGTGTGTATAAGTGTGGTTCTGTGTGATGAGTGTGTGTGTATATGTGTTTGTACATGTGTAGGTCAGAGACAGACAGTAGGTATCTTCCTTGATCAATGCTCTACTTTATTTACTGAGGCAGGGTCCCTTGCTGAGTGTACAGCTTGCCCATTCAGCTAGTCTAGCTAGGTACCTTGCCCTGGGGATCCACACTGCTGCCTCCTGCAGCCTGGAGGGACCCCATGGGGAGTGCTGGAGCTGGGTTTAGAGTGGGCCACCAAGGCACACTCTCTCTCTCAATGTAGATTTTGAGGATCCAAACTCCAGCCCTTTTGCTTTACAACAAGCATATTACCCATTATGCTATCTCCTTAGTTCCTTTCCACAATATTTTTTTGAAGCAGGGTCCCTCAGTGAACCTGGTGCTTACTGATTACTCTAGGTTGGCTGGCCAGGGAGCTCCAGGGATCTGGCTGTCTCCGTTCCTCAGAGCAGAGATTTCAAACTCTTCCCATTTCTGACTTTCCTGTAGGTGCTAGGGCTCTGAACTCCGGTCTCATACTTGGTCAGCAAGTACGTTACCCACTGAGCTTTCTTCCCTCACCCCCCTATAGCAGGGTTTCACTTTGTATTCCTAGCCTGGAAACTTTAAGATCTCTTAAACCAGATGTGTGTCATGTGGAACATGCATGTGTATATATGCACTTGTACGTGACCTTTAGATGCTGATGGATCTCCGCCTGGAGTGAGTGTGTGTGTGTGTGTGTCCCCTATACTGTGTCGGCTGAGCTAACAATGTCCTTCCTAGCTGGAGATTGGGACTACTCTTGGAGTGGACACCTTGAGCCATGGTATATAATATCGCCTGACCTATAAGGGCCTGGAGGTAGGCAGAACAGAATTCCTCAAAGACCTCCTGAGACAGGCAGAAAGCTGCTGTGGTGGTAGAGGGTACAGAGATGATCCAGAAACGGTAGCCACTGAGTGACCACAAAGGAAAAACCTGTAGACTCCAGAAAGCCAGCTTTCCATCTAGGCTTGCCAAGTTAAGTCCTGCAAACCTCAAGGGGGCCAGACAGAATGCCTCCAGTACAAGCACCCCCACACCTCCCATTTCAAAGGAACAGAAACCCCTTCATCTATTATGTAGACACTGGAACCCCCATCCCCAGATGCTAGGTTTTGTTTTCCCCTTCCTCCAGCTGGCAAACTGGCCCAGAGGGCTGGACCCAACACCCCCACCATCCCTGGGCGGTTCCCTGCTGACTCAGGCTGGCTCGGCTTAGCGGGCGGGCCAGGGTGGGGAGAGGCCCGGAACAGGGCCAGATTGGGGTGCGGTGGCGGGTGAGTCATCGCGGATCCGGCAAGGTGGCGCCGCCCGGCTCGGGCGGCCGTGGGAGCGCTCGCGCGCAGCCAATGCGCGCCTGCCACACGGCCGGTGTCGCCACGCCCCCGTGGCCCGCCACCTCGGGTTCCCAGGTCCAACGCCCCCGAGGGACCCCAACTCTGGCGACCTGCTGATACTGGGACCTCTGCGTCCCCAGGGTGGTTGCGGGAAGCAGCACGGGGCTCAGGAGCTGGGATGCGGACAGCTTCTAGAGATCCTTCCTGCCATACCACCCGCACATCCCCAAGAGGCCCTGCCGCACATCAGGGGACTCTGGGTTCTTACTGTGCCACTCTGGGCTCTTCCCAGGTAGCATCCTGGCGGTGCCCAGTGCCCTTGTGTGCCAGGCAGTGCTGGCTGATCCCTGACACTTCTGTTACAGTCTCCCTGGCCAAAGTTCCCAGTTAGCCACACCACCGACTACTTTCTGCTCCAGAAAAGAGTCACCGCACTAGGAAGGTCATGAGTCTAAGACTTTGGTGACCCCAGCTGTGGGTAGGCCTTCTCTAGACCTTGGCCTTGGCACACTGATACACAGATTTCAACCGCAAGGAAGGCCAGGCAAATGCAGATTGTTATATGCTGTATACAAGCCGGGAGACCTTTCTTATTACAGATTACTGTGAAACTAAAGTGTATGGTAACTGACAAATCCTTAAGAAATGGTAGGTTTGAGTCTCTCTCACACAGATACAACTCCACAAATACACAGCCCGTGAGGACACAGCCTTCACCCACTCAGAGCCTCAGACAGGGAAACATGTTCAGATACATATCAACACAGGTGTATTTGCACTATCTGCAGACACAACTATCTCCCCCCCAAACCAGGAAAGCAGCAACCCCCACAGCGACCATAAAATCAAGTTTTACTGCTCAGGGTGTGACGGGAACCAGCAGGCAGTTGGGCGGGGCAGGAGGCCTCCGCGTCTGGGCGGGGTGCCTGATCTGCTGCAGCTCCCACTCAGCCCCAGGGTCAGGACACCCTTCTCCAACACACCCTTCTCTGTCCCCAAGACCAGTCACCCCATCTTTTCTCCACTGTTGCTTAAAATCAGGCCACACCCTCTTGCAACAACTGAACCCTAAGCTGCACCCCCCACCCCGCTTCCCCCCCCTCCACAACTCACAAGTTTGTACCCTAATAGCATGGCCTAATGGCTTTCTGGGTGGGTCTGGGGTCTGCAGAGGTATTCCTTCCCTACCAGTCCTCTGGGTTTCATGGTTTGGCTCAGAGGACTTGGCTGCTCAGCCTTCTTCATCTGGAAGGGAACAGAGAACTTTGGGTCCTGTACGGTTGGTTTCTAGGTACCCTCACTCCACTCTGCCTCGTGGTTCCTGTCTTGGGGCACACAGGAATCTGAAGGTTGCACTTTAGAGTCAGAGAGATCTAGGAAGAAGCCCCATGTCTGGGCCTGGTTTAACAGCCCTCTGCCAATGAACTCAGGTCACATAGACCTGGTCTTCCCCTTAGTATTTCCATCATTGCTCCCATATCTCTTCTCCCCCGGGACCCCCACCTCGAGTCTAGCTCTATGAGGAAGAGCCCCACATCGGTGATCACACAGTGACTTTAGGAGTAGGGTTGGGATTAAGGGCAAGTCTCCTGTCCCTGTAGCTAGAAAAGTCCTGAATGTTAATGTCTGCTCTCTCAGTCCCTGGCCCTTTCCTTGTGAGCAGGATCTGTGTGTCTCTGTAGCCTGATTCTTGCCAGGCTTGAGGGAGGGAAATGGGATCCAGAAGGACTTAGGCCTTGTCCTCTGCAAATTGATGGGGAACCAATGTCAGGTCCCTGATGGAGGCTCATGGAGAGTGATCGTACCAGGTGACAGGGCACGCAGTCACCTGGCAAAGGGTTCCGAGGGAGAAAGGACAGACCAAAGGGATGCCTAGTCTGTATGGCTAGGGTCTTGAATAAGGGAACAGTGCTTGTTCTGTCCCCATCATGGCATCATGGAGTACTCTGCTGCTTCCAGCCCTCTGGCTGACTTGGAAGTGTGGCCATGAGGGACCAGATGACTTTTTTGCTTAGAAAGCTGGATAAAGGTGAAAGGGACAGATGGAGCTCATGTGCCTTTCTCATGCCTGGTCCTTGATGTCATATTTGCAAAATAACCTCCAGGACTGGACACTGGTCATTTTCAAGACCTGGAACTCTGGAGGTCTGGGACATGGAGATCATTCCACTTTCCAGCTCTCAGACTTCTCAGCCAAGCTCTCCCAGCCTCAGCAGTCTGTTCCATCCCACCCAAGCATCTTTGGAGGGCTAAGAAGGTTTCTTTCAATATCAGGGCCTTCAGCAGGCCCCTTTCTCTTTTGCTTTCAGATTTTCTGTCCCCCCCTTTGCCCCTAGGGCTTGGATGAGCCAGAGGGGTGGGGCTCCTAGTTGGCAAGACTCAATTTTGCTGGCTGGGAGTTTTTCAGGGTACTAATTAAGAGGAACCACCCAGAGAGAATGACTTCACTTGCTCACACACACACCCTTCTGCCCTGCCCTCTCCAGTGCCCCCATTCACACGCTGGCACTCAGGCAAGGGTGCAGGTGGAGGAGCCCACGGGCGAAGGCAAGATCCTTTGTGTATGTCAACAAGCTAAGTGCAGGCTCAGAGCATTTTTGGCATTTTTTCCCCCCTCCTGGTCCGATGTTGCTGTGGCTGCATTTCTGTTGGTGTTTCCCTCTCATCTGAACTGGACAGGCAGAAACTGACTGTGTGGGAAGGAAGATGATGTCCTCCCAGGTTACACATTCCCCCTCCCCAACCTTGCCAAATAGATCTATTGCAGTGAAGGACTCTTTCCCCAGCCTGGGCTTTGATTCTGCTTTTCTGGCTTCATTCCCTGTGGGGTGGGCTTTACTGGAAAGAACCTGGTAGGGAAACCCTGTACATCTGTGTGAAGATCTCCTAAGCTTTTCCCAAAGTGAAGCCACAAATCCTTCCACTCTGGATTGCTGGCTGGCCACGTGAGCCTGTGGGCTCTGGTACCCATGTTGGACATTTAATGACAGTGCATATAGCCCAACACTCCCAAATACTCTTGGGTTGCTTTTTGGGAAGAACATGCTAACTTACGTGGTCTCGGTAACTTAGTGGAATGGCAAAGTGTAAATTTCTGGGCTGACTCAGGATCTGGTGGGACCCTTGGTGCTAGGCAGCCTTAGAGCCTCTGGGAGGCCAACCGCCTCCACGGAGCTGCCTAGGAGCAGTGTGGAGAGGGGAGGAGCCAGGCTCGCTTTTCTCAGTCTCCCTGCATTCTGGGATTGTCCGGTAGGGGTCGCCCTAAGCCAGGTTTCCGCAGGTGGCGGAAGCCCATAGCGTCTTCAGACTTTGGGTTTTGTATCTCCGACCCTCTATCCTCCAATTTAAATTCTTTCCTTCTTCCGGGGTCCTCCAGCTATCAGGGATTTAAGAGAGGGCACAAAGGCAGGGAGAGAGAATTTGTGATCCAGAGGCTCTGAAGTGACAGGAGTGACAGATGTTGGTGGCTAGAAAGAGCACATGCAAATGACATGTAAATAGGCGTGGCTAGACCGCCCTGGTTAGCACCTGCCAGTCTGGGCCCAGGCACGCATGCTCTTTCTAGCCCTGGGTGGGGAGAGAGGTACTGACTCTTTTCTTACAGAACAGGCTAAATGCTTCAATACCTTCCTCAATTGCCACCATCAAACATTTGGCTACCATGAATGTTTCCTTTTACGCCCCCTCTATAAATCAGAGAGGCAAGCGAGTTTGGGACTAATACAGCAAGCGATCCTTCTCTTCCAGCAGGGCCTTCCTGAGAGACCAAGAATGAGAGGCATTGGTCTCTGGTGAAAAATACTTTGAGACCCCCCTTCCCCCCAATAAGGGGAGAATGATCACTGACCCTTAGTCTGTAGGGGATGCCATATTTCTGTCTATCTGGGTCCTCAGGACCTAGTTCCAGTGCTTGCCGACTTTGATGCCTAAAAGATATGGTCGCCTGTCCAACTTCTATCCTGTGTGTCAATGCTCTATCCCTTGCTGTGTCATTGGCACCTTATCCTGTGTGTTTGTGGTAAGGGAGAAATGGGGCGGGTGGGGGTGTTGGCAGGAATTACCCTAACTCATCACTGACTTGCCTTTAAGAGGCCTGGGGGCTGCAGGTGCCATTCAAAATGATCTCTGTCTATGGAGGAAGAAAGAAATGGTGGATTTTGACATTGCTTTTTCCTCCTTACACTCAGCTGGGTGGGGATCTCAGGTGACGTTGGCACTGTCCCTACCTTAGCGAACTCTGCTCTAGCTTGGCCTCAGTGAGGACCCCCATCTTCAGCTCCTTAGTTCTACTTGCTGGGCCCTGATATTTCTTCCTCCCATACCTTCCCAGGCCCCCCTTCTCTTGGTCACACCTTGGGTCACAGAATCTCTCTGAGGTCCCCACAACCCCATCTCACAGGCTTCTTTGTTTATGGGGACAAGGAAGCTGAGAAACAAACCTGGTACATTCTTGAGTGGGGATTCATGGATGTCAGGATGTTACCCAGAGCTTGGACCTCTAAGGGCCCTAGACTCCTAACTAGGAGTAGCTGTGGGGATGAAGGCTCGGGCCTAGGGAGCAGAGACATTGCAGCCTGCCTTGAACTGGGGGAGTTTAGGCAAAGTTCTACATTTCCACCCTCTTTGCACCCTATGTTGTACAAGCTCTCAAGGCCACCCTCCTCACAGAGGTTACCAGATCTCAGCCTCATCATCTCATCTCCCTTAGATTATTATTCACCCCTCTGCTTCACCTACTGCTTCCCCAGGTGCTTCTTCTCCTGGTGTGAGCATGGCTCTCTCTTTTGGCTTCCCTGAGAAGGGGGAAGAGCAGGGGTGTCAATGCCAGCTAGAGAGCAGACGAAGATTTGGAAAGGTGGTGCAGACAGCTGCTCTGTCTGTTGGCTGAGTGATTTGGGACAAGTCCTTTAGGTTAGCTGGGCTTTGGTTTTCTCAGCTATAAAATGAGGTTAGCCAGTGGTATCTTATGTAAAGCCCCTGACAGAGACTAGTTGCTCATTGAATGGTGATCCTCATGCACGGTATCAACCACAAGGGGTGACTTCCTGGAAGAGAGGTCATGCAGGAAGTCCCCCCCATGCCCTTTCCTCCCTGAGGGCCACTCCTTTAGCTCTTTCCTGATTTTTCTTCTGAAGAGATGTGGGTGCAGTTAAATTCTGCCCCTGAAAGGAGATGGTTGAGGGCTCCGAAGATCCCAGCTGGTTGCAGTAGCAGGGTGTAGGCCTGCGTGAATGGATTGTTTGAGAAGCATTCCAAGTCTGGAGGGGGCTGAAGTTAGTTCTCAGTCAGTCCTTCAGAGAAACCAGGGTGGAGAAAGAACAGCAACCTACGGGTTTTACCCAAAGGAAGCATCCCATGTAGTCTGGCTTTGGTCTCTTTCCAGTTTCGATCAGAGGGTGGTGTGAGGCTGGGCGAGGTGAAGTTGGCTTTTCTTTAGAAAACCTCAAAGCTTAGGAAGAGAGAAAAGTCAAGTCAGAGATTGTCTATCCTGTAGCACGGGACCATGCTGTCAGTGACGAAGCCCCCATGTCAAGTGCAATACATCTGGGATGTGTGTGGGGAGCATGGAATTCCACATGCAATCTCAGATACCAGCTCTTACATATTCCCAACACCCACCCCCATCACACTCCTTACACATCAGCACTCATGCACACCAATGGCACTCATTCATGAAGGCTTTGTTTCCCTCCCACACCTCAAAACACTATCTTATATGTATATTTACATATTCTTCTCTCTATTTTTTTTTTCTGGATACAGTCTGCATTTACCCAGGTTCTGTTCTCTTGTTTTAGTCTTCTGAGTGTTGGGATTTCAGGCATGTACCACTATGCATGACCACCTTTTCATCTATGCTCTTGTGAGCACACACACGCAACTTTATATGATTACATATCTCTTTGCACATTCACACTCACGCCCTGCTACTCACAAAGTCTCTCAGCGCAGGAGGAGTTTCAGGAAGGCCGGGCAGGTGAGCCAAGGCAAGGGGTTTGAAGTTAACAGAGCCAAAAGTCAACAGCTGGTGCATGCTTTTCATTCAGAAGGCTCTGCAGACACCATCCTGTTTCTGCACACAGAGTTCCTATGAGGAATAGGAATTATTATTTGGTCATAGACAGGGGAGCTTGGGCGGGGGCTAAGTATTTGGCCTGAGGCTCCACAGTCTGCTCTGTGAACACAGCAGCTGACCCTCATCCTCAGCCCACAGGAGCCCATTTTCCTAACTCTCAGCCTTATTGAGCTCTTTGCTTAAGACACTGTTAGGACCTCAGGCTTTAGCTTCTGAAGATTCTAAGTCTTGTGATTCCACCCCCCCACCCCGGACTAGCTGTTTAAGTCCTGAAGAAGGCTCAAGAATCATCAGCTCTTTGAGGCTCCTTCATATCTGGTGATTTATTCCAGCATTAGGCATCCAGGAGGTGGAGGGGGTGAAGGGGCTTCTGGGAAGCCTTGTGGCTTACTAGTAGACATCCTTTAAGGCTCCCAGGACAGTTCAGGCTGCAGGAATCTAGGCCACCAGTAGGGGGAGTCGAGTGTGGGAGAACTCTGCTCCTGCCTGGAAGAAACCCTGGGAATGAGTCTGTCCTGGAAAAGCTTGGACACTATCTAGAACCAGGACTGGACTGTGCTATGGTGCTTTATCCACAGGCTCCCGTGTGTGTGTGTGTGTGTGTGTGTGTGTGTGTGTGTGTGTGTGTGTGTGTGTGTGTGTGTAAGAGAACAGTCAGCCAGGCACAATGACTTATAGATAGGGAAGCCTGTTGGAATCTTTTGCTGTGTGGTATCACTATAAAAATATGGGGGCTGAAGAGATGGCTCAGAGGTTAGGGGCACTGACTGTTCTTCTAGAGGTCCTGAGTTCAATTCCCAGCAGCCACATGGTGGCTCACAACCATCTATAATGACATCTGGTGTCCTCTTCTGTATACATAATAAGTAGATAAATAAATCTTTAAAAAATATGTATAGACAATTGCAAATGATGCTTCTCCTGCATGGGATGTGGTGCCACTCTAGATGTATGAATATATAGATATGCATACACTTAAGCACAGGTCATAGGCATGATTATAACACTTAAGACCCATGCTGGCTATCTTTCCTTCTCTCTTTTTCTTTTCCTTACTTATATCCAAGGTCTGGTGCATGCTGGGTAAGCACTCTACTATTGAGTTGCGGCCTCACCCCAGGTGCTGATTGTAGCACTTTCAGTGTGTGGACAATATCTGGCATGTAGTAAATATAAAATAAACACATGATGAATGAAGGATGGTGCCTGGAAGGTCTTGTCTTAATGTTCTAGTGGCTGCTTCCAGGGCAATCAATTTTTTTTGGAAGAGTTTTGTTTTAATTTTCCTGATTTTATTTAATTATTTATTACATTTATTTACTTGCACTTTTTAAATAAATATATATATTTTTATTATGTGAACTGATGCTTTGCATGCATGTGTAACTGTGTAAGGGTGTCAGATCTTGGAATTACAGACAGTTGTCAGGTGCCATGTGGATGCTGGGAATTGAACTCAGGTCCTCCGGTAGAACAGCTAGTGCTTTTAACCTCTGAGCCATCTCTCCAGCCCTTGCACATGTTTTATGTATGTGTGTGGGCATCCACATGTGTAGGTCAGAAGACAGCTTATGGAAGTCAGATCTCACCTTCTGCCATGTAGGTCCTGGAGCTGAACTTAGGTCCTCAGACTTGACAGCAATGAATCATCTCTCCTGCCCTGTATTATTTTTCAAGTGTTATTTTATTGTCTGTTGTTTTAAAAATGTTGACTTTGAACTTGTATATAGAACAGGAAACACCACAAACTTAGGCCTCCCCCATCCACATTTAAACTGACGTGTCTAGATTTAAAAAGTCAGGCATTGGGTGGGATTCCTTTAGTCCTCTACCAGCTCCATCAATCAGCAGTTCCTTCCCCCTCCTGCCCACAAGCTTAAGCTGGTTCAGCTGCTGGAGCTTTCACCCTAGCAGGCAAGGCCATGCAACAATGGGCTGGCTGACTCAGGAGTTGGGAGAGGGCCTGGGCAGTATAGGCTGGGTAGGCAAGGGAGCTAGAGAGCAAGCAAACGAGCGAGCCTCTAGTACTGAGAGGAACCAGGCTAGTGTTGCAGTAGGAGGCTTCGGGGTCTGAGCCGGTGAGGGAGGCCACAGAGCTGTTCCATTGCTGGAGGCAGCAGGTCCATTCTTCCCTGGGAGGACTGGTCACTGCATCTGAAGCAGTCAGCATAGAGCTTAGCTTTGAGATGGAGGATGACAGTGTGATGGATTTGTCTGCAATAGGGGTGTTGGGGGTCCCTTCTGTGTGCCCCTACCCTGTCTCAGGCTCCAAACTGCAGGATGAAGGAGCCCTGGGCTATCACATGCTTGTGTGGCTCTTGCTCTGTCACCTGAGTAGGTGGATTATTCCTTCTCTGGGTCTCATTTTGCTCTGCAGTGGAACAAGGGCACTGTGTAACATAATCTGATGGGTCTCTCCACTCTGTCATTTGAACACTGGTACATAGTGTGTTGCTGCTGTCTACTGCCCAGCCGAGGGGTCTTCCCCTGGACATGCTGGCTGTGCCTGACCTCATTACAGATGTATCCTCTCTCTGTGTGACTGGAGGAAGATCTCATGTTTATCCTTTGGGGAAGTGAGTAGGTTAGGGGTTAGTTAAGAAATCAGGATTATTTCTTAACTTCAGGGCAGTTTGGGAGAAGATGCCCCAGTCTTCTGTTCCCTCCAGACCTGGTTCTCTCTCTTGCCTTGATTTTCTTTTCCTTCCTTCCTTCCTTCCCTCCTCTCTCTCTCTTTCTCTCTCTCTCCCTCTCTCTCTTCCCCTCTCTCTCTGAGACTGAATCTCAACATGGAATCCTAATTGACCTGGAACTCACTATATAAACTAGGCTGGTCTTGAACTCACAGAGATCTGTGGTGATATATTATATATCAAATAAAGCTTGCCTGAAGATCAGAGAACAGAGCCAGCCACAGAGTTAGCCATAGAGATCAGGCAGTGGTGTTCCACACTTTCAATTCTAGCACTCGGGAGAGGTAGAAATATGTCTGGATTGCTGAGTTCAAGGTCAAACAGAGCCAGATAGTGGTGGTGCACACCTTTAATCCCAGTATTTGGGAAACATCTTTAATTCCAGCACTAGGAAGTTTGAGAAAGGAAGTGATATGGCTGGGCAGAGAAAGGAATATAAGGCGGGAGGAGACAGGAGTTTGGCCCCTTCCATTTTGTCCTGCGATTGCTCATTTCTCCTATTCAGTCTGAGGATTAGTGGAGACAGGATCTTCCCCTTTTGGCTGAGGAGCTGGCTAGGTGAGAAGTGGCTGTGGCTTGTTCCTCTGTCCCTCTGATCTTTTAGCATTTGCCCTAATATCTGGCTCTGGGTTTTAATCATAAGACCAATTAGGATTTGTTTTGTATCTGGTGTCCAATGTGGGGCACAGACCCATAACCCTGAGATTAAGAGTCCCATGCTCTATTGACCAACTTGCCTGAGATCAGCGAAGTCTTATTATTTCTCCATGAAGCCAGTTTTTAAACCAACCAACCAACATCTTTCTTTCCTTCCTTTCTTTGAGACAGGCTTCTATAGCCCAGGCTGTCCTCAAACTATGCAGCTGAGGATGACATTGACGACCTGATCTTCTTGCTTACATCTCCATCTGGGATCCCAGGCATGTGTTGTGCTTGAGATTGACCCAAAGACCTCATGCTTGATAGACAAACACCATATCAGTGGAGCTAACTTCTCGACTTTTACCCTAGGCCTGACATCAAACACTGCTTTTATGTAGCTCAAGCTGACTTTGGGCCCATAGTCTGTTTCTGTCAGTTTTCTAAGTGTTGGGATCACAGGTATGTGCCATCATACCTGGTTCAGCTCATGTTTTCCAGGGTTTGCGTGTATCAGGAGTATGGACCTTTGCCTCTGTCAGAGAGTTTCCTAAATTTCTCTGGGACTCTGATCCTGATAACAAATTCATTTAGATCACAGTTCTAGGTTTACTTATCCAGATGTACCTCTGTGTGCTGGTGGCACTGGCTATGGGGTATCTTTCATTTTCGGAGGTGGTGGAGATACTCAAAGTGTGGCCTGGGTTATGGATTACCCTTTGTAGTTTCAAATGTCTCTCTTGCAGCCTGTTCCTTGGGGACAAGGTAGAATCTCACCCTAACTCCACAGCAAGACAGGGCCCTCTCTGCATGGCTCAGGGGGAAGGAAAGCTGGTGAGGTAGTGGGGGCTGGGAACTTGCCTGTACGTCCTGGCTCTCTCCTGGCTATTCTGGCCATTTCTAGATATAGGAAGATTGGGAACTTCTCTCTAGAAGCAGTCAGGCTGCCTCTGGGTATCGGAGGCTGTGCTTGGTAACATGCCTCATAATATTTACTGAGCCAGGATTGTTGCTATCAGCAGGGCACCCCACTGCCCAACCAGCAGAACCTGACTGGGTCACCAGGGCGGCCCTGGGGCTGTGCCCAGGCGGGCAAGTCTGGGCTCTCAGCTCAGATCTTGTGGTCTGAGCACACTTCCCTTCTTACCTCTCAAACAGGGGCCTCCAAGTTCTATTTGGGAACACATGTGATGTCTCTGCTTCCAGTCTGGGGTCAATCCTCTCTCTCTCTTTCTCTCTCTCTCTCTCTCTCTCTCTCTCTCTCTCTCTCTCTCTTTCTCTGGTGTGCTGGAATAAACAAGGGCACAGACTGCCGCCTCATTTCCCACGTCTGCCTTCAGTGACATCATTATGATAGTCTGCTGCAGTCAGCCACAGTGGGCACATTTATACGGCAAATGGCAAACATACCTGTGGTTCCAGCTGTATGAGAAGCAGAGAGTTTAATGCTTGGGTTCTGAGTGGACTCAGAGGCAAGTCTGGGCAATTTAGGTAGACCTTGACTCAAAATAAGAAGAAAAACAATCAGGCTGAGGGCACAGTTCGGTGGGCACAGCTCGGTGGGCACAGCTTGGTGGACACAGCTCGGTGGGCACAGCTCAGTGGGCACAGATCAGTGGGTACAGATCAGTGGGCACAGCTCGGTGGACACAGTTCGGTGGGCACAGCTCAGTGGGCACAGATCAGTGGGTACAGATCAGTGGGCACAGCTCGGTGGGCACAGCTCGGTGGGCACAGATCAGTGGGCACAGATCGGTGGGTACAGATCGGTGGGCACAGATTGGTGGGCACAGATCAGTGGGCACAGCTCGGTGGGCACAGATTGGTGGGCACAGATCAGTGGGTACAGATCAGTGGGCACAGCTCGGTGGGCACAGATTGGTGGGCACAGATCAGTGGGCACAGTGCTTGCAAAGCACCTGAGCGGCTCCCCAGACCTCAACAATCGAAAAGCAGAGACCAAAAAGGAAAAGAAGAGGAAAATGACCAATGGGAGGAAGGAAGCAGCTCTCTGTTACTGCCCTCCCGTGAGGAGCCAAGGGGCCCAGCAGTGTCTTTGTGGCTGAGGAGAACAGCATCTTCTCCTGGGGTCTTCCCCAGTTCTTGGTTAGCATTCCTTACCTCAGGACACAGAATACATTGCATCACAGGAGGTTTCTGGGAAGCCTTCCTGGACTCGGTTTGAAAGACCCTTATCCTTGGGTCTTTTGAGGATTTTAGACAATTTTTCTGATTTTCTGTGTCTGTGGTGTAAGTAACCCTGTTTCCTCTGGCACTGGGGATGAGGACATGGAGGAGGGTTCTGCACAGTGATGGGGCTGAGAGGTAGTGTAAATGTGTGGTTATGACCTCACAACGCTTATTCCCACTGCCCCTTAGAACCTAACTAAGACATTGGCTTATTTCCAGGTAGCCTTTTGTAAATCTCTTCTTGAAGCTTCTGTCTTGGGAATGCTCCTCCTTGGTCTATGGCCATTCTTTGGCTAGGGAGGGACAGCATACCTATTCCTGGTTGCAATAAGCCCATTCTCTAGGGAGCGCCACATTCTCTTGTGGTAGCTGAGTGAGGGGAGCCTGGCTCCCTGTCCCCAGTCCTGCAGAAGAGGAGGGCAGGGCAACCAGTATAAGCTGTGCCATTCAGCCTAGCGCAGAGGAAGGGTGGGCTACCATCCATGATGACGCCAGGACGATGTCATCACCAGGACTCTTTGAAATGGGGAAGCACAGTTACAGGTCAAAGCCTGAGGTGACATTCCCAGTAAATCCCAGTTAGTCACATGCTCTAAGTCAATTCAATAAACTAATAACATTAAAAGCAGGAGAAGACTTGTTGAAGGTAGCCGCACTGGGAAGAGGGGAAAAAAACTCATGACTCCCTCTCTACACTAAGTTCATTTTTGGGTACTGGCATAGATTTAGGTTTAGGCAGTGGATCAGAGCCATTCACAGCTAGGCAGTCCTGGCTAGGGTGTGGTCCCGCCCACCACTAAGCTATCACTGTTTTGCCTCCAGTTCTGGCCAAGTTGTAAATCTCAGGGAAACAAACTCCCCTCATGTGGGTAGCCCAGGCTTTAATACTTTTCTTCTTTCAATATGAGATTCCTGGGAATTCTGATTTCTTGGAGTTCAATAGTTTGACAGTCAAAGTGAAGGACACAAGTGTCTCTTTAGAATATGTTTCTTCCTGCAAGGCAGGCCAGTTACAAGTTGTCACATCTGGCTGGGACCTCACCATGGGGAATCTTGGAGTCATCTGGTGCCCATATTGTCATAGCAACAACACAGGTTGTGTGTTTCCTGAAGGAGGCCAGGTGGCCACACACAGATCTGTTGCATATTAATAATTAAGCCTGGCTTGCATATTAATTAAAAATTAGAATAAACTCCTCAAAGCAGGGTTTGTAGGATATAATTGATTATAGTCCGGATAGGAGAAAGGCAAACTGGCTTAAATTCCATTCAAGGCAGTGTTGGCCCATCATCTCAGTATGTGGGAGGTAGACGAAGGGGTGTCTTAGGTTCAAGGATACCCTACCTCAGAACAACAAGAAGGGCATGTAAAGACACCTGGAAAGTCCCCAGAGACTGAGCGAAGCAGGGGATGTGTTGGTGCTGGGGAGAAGCAAATGATGGTTGCTTTGGACAATCAGGATATCCAAGGTTAGAATTTGGTTTATTTTTCAGCTGCAAAAGTCAAAGCCTGGAGGAAGGTTCCATGATGACCAAATCAGGGGAAGTCACTACGCTATCCAGGATATGTAGTGGGAGCTGCCCAAGGGCAGACAGGATGGTGAGGCTTTCCTGTTGGGTTCCCTCAAACAATAACCAGCCAGGGAGGGACAGGGAGCCTCAGTGAGTGTGGCCCAGCCTCCAACCTGGCACCAGTTTTACCTCCACTCCTCTGCCTACCTGCTCTGAGCCTCTGTGATCCCAGAGAGGACCTGGGTTTCCGGGGCTGGGTCAGGAGCAGGACCCTCTGATGCTTCTGTTTCAGGAAGACTCCAGGCCCCTTGCTTCAGTGGCACGCCTGTAGTTTATTGCATGTGCTAGTCCTACGTAGGACCCTCATTCACCCGTTTTTCTTCACTAGATTGCAAGAGCCTGTAAGATAGAGCTCTTCACTGTAAGATAGAGTTCTTCATTAATCTTCATATGACGTGGTATAGCATGGTGTCTTTAATATGCTGTGTGCTTCATAAATGTTGACAGACTGAGTATGTGTTGAGATGGAATTTTAGCTTTGGACCTACCTTGTGGTCTTAGGTGGTCTCCTACTGTTTTACAAATTTTAGTTGTATTAAAAGGAACTCAGGGCCAGATATGGGGGAAAGGCTGAAATATCAAAGAGAGAAACACCATAGTCAAGTCTCACCCAGATGTCTTTCAACTTCCTCAGCCTCGCTCCTGGTTGCTTCTAATGCCCCAACTGTCTTCCTACGCCTGCCCTAAATACCTTCTTTGCCCAGCTGTATCACATTCAGGTTAGGATTAAAGACATGAGCTACTACTATTTGGTAGTTAGCCTTGAACTTACAGAAACACAGAAAGATCTATCTGTCTCTGGAGTTATGGGATTAAAGGGGTAGGTCACCACTCCCAGTCTTTCCCCATGCTGGAATTAAAGGTGTGTACCATCACTGCCTGGCTGTTTGACCTTGTACTCACAGAGATCCGATGGATCCTCATGCTGGGATTAAAAGTGTGAGTTACCACTGCTCTGTTATCCTTGAACTCACTGAGATCCAGAATGATCTCTGCCTCCCAAGTGATGGGACTAATGGTGTGTGCTACCTCTGCCTAGTTTGACTGTGGGTTGATCACTTGATATCCCATTCCAGGTTTTATTAAATATATAACATATCATCACATCCTACCTCTCTGGCCTCTGTTGGCTAAGGAACAATGACATGCTTGGATCCCTGAGATCGGCACTATACAGCAGTAGGAACAGACTTGGGAGCCCTGCTACTCAGGATCAGATTCCTGGCTCTGTTATTGACAAGCTATGTGTTCTTCTGCAAATTATTGTCTCCAATGCACCTCCATTCAGTAGGTTCCCCCTCTGTAAGGTGTGTTATTAATAGTAGCTGCTTCCTAAGGTGCAAGGTTGACATGTGTAAATAGTGGACATGTGTAAAGTTGGCATGTAGGTCTTACTGTAAATGCTTAATGTATGTAAAAATGAATGCGTACTGTATGCAAAATGCTATGTAGGCCTCATTTATTTTTAGTTGTTGGACTCAATAGCTCACAGACAATTTTTGTTTTTGTACAGTAGTCACAACGAAAATTTCCTTTCCACAGTTTTGGAGGCTGGAAGTCTGAGGCTGAGTCTCTAGCATGGCTGAGCTCCCCTGTTACAGAGTGCTGCCTTCTCAGTGAGGCCACATGCGGTGGAAGGACAGCAAAGATGATCCTCCACTAGGCCCGAAAAGCCAGGGCAAACAGAAGGGCTGTAAACAGCATAGGGAAGCATTTAATTCTTTATGCCTTTAATTATTCTATTTTAATGCCCTTATATAAAATATTTTATGCACATACTTGTCAACATGTGGGGGCAGAAGAGAGGATGACCCTTTCCTTTGAGTGTCTCAGCACATTAAAGACTTGTTTGCTTTATATAATGAATGCTTGCCCACTTAGTTTAGCGGATACAGCCTTGCGTGGTGAGGGAGGTGTGAGGAGGCAGCCAGTTACCTCAAGTCCACTTGAGGTAGGAAGCAGAGTGACAGCAGCCAGACAAAGGTTCCCTGGGATTCAGCAAAACAGTGACATGATGTCTGATGTCCTTCTAGACAAGTTAGGACAATGAGGCTGACAGGAGCAGAGCTGGGTGACTCCCAGCGGGAGGGTGTCACAGGGCTGTGTTCTCTCTTTCAAGACTGTGCTATTGGGTGAAGGTGACAGCAAGATGCCCACCATCCCTCCTGACTACAAAGCCAGCTCCTCCAGGTCCTTTCTACTCTTCATTTTGTGCTCATGAGTGGATTTTCCATGGGATTAAATATTCTTTTGTGGGTGGAAGAGGTCTCGTTCATCTCGTAACTGCTGGGTTACTTAATTCAGTGGTTAATGCTCTGTATGTGTGTGTGTGTGTGTGTGTGTGTGTGTGAGAGAGAGAGAGAGAGAGAGACACACACACACACACACACACACCACACGCTTATGATCATATTTCTCCAGTTTGGAAGGCTTCTCACTTCTGGAGGGCTGGGGACTGGGAAGAGGGCCAGTATCTCAGAGAAGAGCATTGGGACCCCACAGGGTTGACAGAGCCTGAATGATGTCAGGAAGCCACAAACTAAAACCGGGTTGGGATTTCTTCAGTCATTACATGTTTCCTACACTCCTGCCAGACTGCAGCTCTGTTCTAGGCACAGAGGACAGAAGGAAGCCACAGGTGGATCCCTGCCCCTGTGGAGCTCAGAGCCTCAGGCAGGGAGGCTGCCTAACAGAATGAGTCAGTTTGACACAGGACATGGAATGGAGCAGGGGGGACAGGTAGTGGCAGAGGATGCATGACACAATGCTGTACAGCCAAGGAAGATGGCAAGGGAGCAACCTGTGTGGGCATCCTGGGAGAGGAATAAAAAGTGCAAAGGCTCTGAGGTGCAGTGTCCCTGGAATATTCCAGAAAAAAACTAGGGGAGAACTTGGCCTTTCTCATGTTCCATTTTTTCTTCTTTATATCACAATTGTACTTTAAAGACTTGTTAAATTACCCATTTAATGTTTGCTTCTTCACCAGACTCTTAAGTTTCTTGGTATTGGGGCTGAATTTTGGTCTTAGGTAAACTCTCAAGACAGGGCTTTGCACACACAGTAGGGGCCCGGCTATGTTTGCTGAATGAATCCATGACAACGGTGAAAAAAAATAAAACAACAACAACACCACAAAATCCCAACAAACAACAAACCAACCCCATCCCTTAATTGTAGTAAGAAGTTTTCTAGCCTGGTCTAGCTCTAAGGTCTAGACCAGCAGTCCCAAATAATCACACAATGTCTTATATTAATTACAAGCTGATTGGTTTATGGCTCAGGCTTATTACTTGCTAACTCTTATACTTTAAGTCAACCCATATTTCTATTTATGTTTAGCCATATGGATTGGTACCTTTTTGCTCAGGGCAGCATTCTCATTCTGCTTCCTCAGTATCTCCCTGCCATCTGCTGCTCTGCTCTTCTTCTTCTTCCCAGAATTCTCCTAGTCTGATTGCCCCGCCTCTACTTCCTGTCTATTTGACCAATCAGTGTTCGATATTGACAAAGTACAAAAGCAATAGCCCACAGCACTCAGTGGTTGACTTGGAGCTGTGGAGGTAGAGGAAGATGTCACAGTGCTGTGTGTCTGCATCGCTGGGCAGCGCTGAGCACTAAGGGCCAGCTTGGTGATTCTAGCCCGTTTCCATTTCCTGTTGTGGTCTAAGAGCTTGCTCTGCACCTCCCTCCACCTCTAAACTGTGCTCCCTGTATGGTCCTCCCTTACTCTCTCTATCTGACCCTTTTATACATGTATGTTGATTTTGATTATTTCACCCCATCACCCTGTCTCACTCACTCCCTTCTTGCACCTACAGATCTCTCCTTTTTCCAACTTATTTTCCTACTCTCATGTCTTTCTTTTTTTTAATACATGTTTTTTAAACTTTATTTATTTATTTATTTGCCTTGGTGTTTGCCTGGAACTGGAACTACAGACAGTTGTTAGCTGCCATGTGGGTGCTGGGAATCGAACCCGGGTCCTCTGGAAGAGCAGACGGTGCTCTTAACCGCTGAGCCATCTCTCCAGCCCTCCTCATGTCTTTTCAGGAGAGGTGGCATTTCCATTCCCCAGCTTATCCTACCACGTGTACCTTGGAGAGTACCTGGTCTTTAAATATAACAAAATTAATTATTTTTGTGAATGTGTACATGTATATATGTGAATGTGTATGTGTGAGTGTGTATAAGAGTGTCAGTATGTGTGTGTGAATGTGTATGTATCAATGTGTGTGTGAATGTGTATATGTGTGTATCTGCATATATGTCAATGTGTGAATGTGTGTATGTGTTAGTGTGTGTATATGTGTCTGTATGTGAATGTATATATGTGTGTGTATGTGTCAATGTGTGTATATGTGTGTGGAATGTGCATATGAGTGTGTGTCAATGTGTGTATATGTCAATGTGTATATATGTGTGTGTGAATGTGTATATGTATGTGCAAGTGTCAGAGTGTGTATGTGTGTGAGTGGGTCTATATGTGTGAATGTGTGTATGTGTGTGTATATTGTGAATGTATGTGTGTATGTATGTGTGAATGTGTGTTTATGTGTATGTATGCATATATGTATGAGTGATGTGTGTATATATGTGTGTATTGTGAATGTATGTGTGTGTATGCATATTTGTATGTACATGTGAATGTGTATATGGCCTTGAGCATGCCACGCCCACTTGTGGAGATAGGAGGATAACTTGAAGTTGATTCTCTCTGAACTCAGATCGTCAGGCCTGGGGGCAGCTCTGTACTCAAAGACCTGTCTGGTTACATTTTTTAATGTCTGTTTCTCCACCAGACTCTACCTTTGAGCCATCTTGTTGGGATTTCAATTAAGCGACTTCACATTGGCCTCGGGGGGATTCTAGAAGATCCCCTATGTGACTATTTGCCAGGCCTGGTAGTGTAGGCCCATAATTCAAGCTACTCCAGACACAGAGAATGATTGCCAAGTCAAAAGCTTGTCTGAGGGGGCAGAATGAGTTCAAGATCATTTTAGGCAACTGAACAGGACTTTGTCTCAAAATAAAGGGAGGAAAGGAATCAACTAGGCTGTAACTCAGCGGCAGAGCAGCCATGAAGTCCTGTGTTCCCAGAATCCACCCCCCCCCCAGCTCATCTTTTCGGTCTAACATGCTAGATGCCTAGTGAATGCTATACCCTGAGCTGACTGGCTGGAAGACTGGAAAACACTGTGGATAGGGTGACAGAGTCTCTCTGAAGGTCAGCTTTGCAGGAGGAGGCAGTTTGGAGGGCTCCTAGAGCAAAGGGGTGCTGGCTTCATTCTATGCATTCTGTGTGGGTGGCATTGTTGGTAAGATCCCTCAGATGCCAGACTAAGCTCAGCTGGTGCAATCTCTAGCTACCTAAGGAACCACGGTCTATGCCTACCCCACACCTTCAGGAGCCTGACACAGCTCAAGGGCAAAACAAAGGCATTGGGTCTTGTAACCTTGAAGCTTCCTGTGGATCTCACATTCTATGGCATCACAGGTATGGGGAAGCTCCATGGAAGAGGATTTGATACCAGGCTCGTTGTGACCTTTGTCCTTCTTCAACACAAAAGGAGAAAGAAGTGGTGGGTCTCAGTCCCCATAAGAACCCCAGGAATATATTTTAACAAGGCTCACTGAGGTGGTAGTTGGGAAGGCCTCAAGCCTTTTTTTTTCCTCTTCAAAAATTTTTAATGATTCTTCTAAAACTTCATATGAAAGCACTACATCTACACTCTTCAGCTTCCCTCACTGCCTCTCCAATCTCTCCCACGTCACCCTCCAAATTATGATCTTTTATTATTATTATTATTATTATTTTGAGATAGAGTCTCATTATATAGCTCTGGCTGTCCTGGAACTCATCATTATTACTTTGTGTGATATTTTGTGTGCATGTCGACAAATAAAGCTTGCTTGGAGTCAGAGGGCTGAGCTAGCCACTAGTTAACCATAGAGGTCTGGAGGTCTCTACAAAGAGGAGACAGGAAGTGGTCAGAGAGAGGATCCAGCCCCTCTGAATGGAGGAATGGAAGAGGTAGAAAGCAACTGGTGGCTGCTTCTGATTCTCTGATCTTTCAGATTTGATATCTGATTCCTGGTTCTTATTGATAAGATTAATTAGATTTACCTGTTAGGGTCTCATTACATAGTGCTGGCTGTTCTGGAATTCACTATGTAAACCAGGCTAGCCCCAAACTCACAGAAATCTGCCTATCTCTGCCTCTCAACTGCTGGGATTAAAGGCATGTGCCACCATACCCAGCCCCTTTGATTATTATTGTTAGTGAGTTTGTTTAGCTTTGCTCCTGTGTATGAGTGTTCATGGCTGACCACCCAGGACTGGACAAACTATATGGGAGCTCATTCTTGGAGAAGAATGAGTCTCTCTTTCTTATCAGGCATTGATAACCTGGAGCTCTGCATCTTGGGGTAGACCGTGTAGAATTTTTCCCATCCACAGTGGCACATAGACTGATATTGTCATTATACTGTTCTTGTTCAGGAACTGTATTGTTGGGAGCTCAAGGTGTAGCTTCCCTAACAACATAGAAGATGTTGTGTTGAAACAACCTAGATGTCCCTCAACTGAAGAATGGATTAACAAACTGTGGTACATCTACACAATGGAATACTTCTCGGCAGTAAGAAAAAATGATATCCTAAAATTCACAGGCAAATGGATGGATTTGGAGAATATCCTCCTGAGCGAAGTATCACAAACTCAGAGAGATAAGCAGGGGATGTACTCACTCACTAGTGGTCTCTAAACAAACAAACAGGAAAAAAAGCCAAACATGCCCAAGCAGCAAACCACAATCACTGAACAGCTTGGGATCAGAAACACCCTGGACTGACCCTTCAAACCCCAGTCCATCTATAGGAACACCTGACTCACTCTTGAGGGAGGGGGGACAAAACTGGATTTGGCCGGGAGTGAAGACTGATCCAAGCATTATTGGGCCAGTGTGACCATAGGACTGTCTGCTCCCTGCCCAGGGAGGGGATGGGGAGTTGC
>PVIH01002459.1:0-11676 GCA_004025045.1 Sigmodon hispidus | reverse complement strand
AAAAAACTATAAATCAAAAATTATTTCATGTAATTTATGTCAATAGACAGCAATTCATTGAGGCAAAGAGCCATGATTATTTATGGGGTAAAAATCAAATACAGTTTCATATTTGGTTTCAAGTAACTAATAAAATGTGAAATGAAACTTTAGATGATTAAAAATGTATTAGTCTTATTATCAAAGTGTCAGAAAAATGTTTGTGGTAGTTTGCTCTGTTCTTGATGTCCTTGTGAGAACTGCTGTACTCTTTAATTTTTTCATGTAAAATGCTTTAAAGTGCTTTAAATCTGTTTTATGACCAGGATTATTATACATATATACTTACTTTAAATTAAGGTCTGATAATGTATAAGTGTCATATGTTTCATACATTAATAATTTCCAAACTCCAAATGAGAGGTTAGTTAATATACCATCTTATGTGTAGGCCAGAAGAACTGACACTTTTATCTTATTTTCTCCTAATACAGGAGTCTTACATGTTTGTTTCAAATGAAGTCTGCCATCCATTTTGAGTTAACTTTCATGAAAGGGCCAGGTTTGTAACTAAATAGAGTTATATTTTTATGTGTGTTTTCTGAATGTCTAGTTTTTCTAGTATCTTTTGTTGAAAATAATTTCTTGGTTCTATTGTACTGTATTGGGCAGTGATTAAAGTCTGGTTGACCCTTTTTGTATAGGTGTATTTTTAGGTTGTCTATTCATGAAGAACACAGTCATAAATATATTAGTTTGTATTTTTCAAAAAAAAAAAAAGAAGATGTTGTGTTACAACAGATGTTACAATGTTTCTGTCCTCTGTTTCAGGGTTTTCTCTGAGCCTTTGGGGTTGTGTTGCAGATGTATAGGTTGGGGTTGGGCACAGTCATTATTCTCTGTATTTTCACCACTTGTACCCTCTGTAAAGGTTTTCATCTTTTGCAAAAAGAGGCTACCTTAATGAGGGTTGAGAGCTACACCTATTTTTGGTTATAAAGATACGTTAGCAATTACACTGGTGTAAGAACTGACAGGAGTAGCTCTCTTCTGGCCTGTGGCTTCCCCAGCCATGGGTAGTTGGCTAGGTTTACAGTACCAGGCACACATTCCCTCTTGTTGAGTGGACCTTAAGTTGGTCACCCGTAAGATAAAAGCATCAACTATTGCACCACTGTGGGGATCTTTTATATGGTCCAGAGTCTTTACAGTGGGTAGGGATGTTGACTGTTCCTCTTCTGTGGTAGCAAGCATAGCATCTTTGTACGGTGAGAGCCAGTCCTCAGGGAGGAGGCTTCCAGGAAGCCCCAGCTTGATTCCTTCAAGCCCTGTGTCCTAACTGTGTGGTGTCTTCATCAATAAGCTCTTATTTATTTATTAATTACCTTGTTTATTTCCTTCTGGGAGGCAACAAAGGGCTGTGACAGCAGCCTCCATGCTTTTGAGAGTCTCTTGGATTGTCCCTGACTGAAAACTCAGAGAGTTTCCCCTGCCTGGCACAATTTCTTTTTCTTCTAGATAGTCTATAGCTCTTGGAATAGTATTGTCACCTCAAGTGTCACAACTTTAAGTTATTTATATGTGTATACACATGCACTTATATATTATAACTTATTTATGTATGCACACACTTGTACATTACAATTTATATATGTACGCACACACATATATATGCATTGTTAAGTGAACATAGAATAGTGTTTTCCCGCTGTTGAAAATTATTCTTGGTATTTTCTATCCATCTTCTTTCTCTCTCCTAGATAAAGACACTGCCCAGTCTTTTCATTTCTCACTTAATAGAGCTGGTGTCCCAATCTTCCCCTTTAATGGCTCCTTTCTGACATGGTCCCTTTTAACTTTCCTGGCCTCTGCAGTCACTCCAGGTTATACAACTAAAGATTCAAAGCTAGGATCCATCAATAAGAGAGAAAATGTGCCCTTTGTCTTACCGGGTTTGAGTTACCTCATTTAGTAGGAAATGTCCTAGATCCATCTGTATACTTGGAAAGTTTATGATTTCAGATTTCTTTACAGCGGAATAATACAATGTATTATCTAGTGTGTATATGTATCACACCCTCACCAGCATTTAGTGTCTTGGCCTTGGCCATTCTGATTGGTGTGACATTGAGTCTCATTCCACATCTCAATTATCTATTTGTTCATGTGCCAGTGTGTGTGTGTGTGTGTGTGTGTGTGTGTGTGTGTGTGTGTGTGTGTGTGTGTGCATGCACGTGTATAGCGTGCATGTGTGGAGGTAGAGGACAATTTATGAGAATCGGTTCTCCCTTGCTACCATGTGGGTCCCACAAACTGAATTCAGGCCATAGGGCTCAGCAGTTGCCTACTGAGTAATAATCTAACCAGACCCTCAAAGTCATTTTAATTTGTATTTCTCTAATTACTGATGGTACTGAGCACCTTGAGGAATTTATTAGTCATTTTATCTTTTCTTCTGAGAACTCTCTGTTCAGAACCATAGCCCCCTTCTTTTAAAAATGGGGTCACTTGCTTCCTTGGCTCTATATTGAGTTTTTTAATTTTATACATTCTGGGTGCTAACCCTGTATTTGAAACTTGGCTGGCAAAGGTTGTCTGCGTTCTGGAGTTGTTTTCTCAGTTGATTCTTCTCTTTGCTATACAGAAACTTCTCAGTTTTATGTGATATTTGTCAATCACTGGCCTTCATTCCTGAATCAATGGAGCCTTATATAGAAAGTCCTTTTCTATATCTGTATCTTGTGTGTATGGGGTACTGCTTATGTTTTATTCCAGCTATTCAGTGTTTCAAGTTAAACACTGAGATCTTTGGTCTACTTGGAGCTGGTTTTTTTATATTTATTTTTAATATGTAAAATTATTTTCTGGTTTTACATATTGTATGCTTTCAGGGCTGAATATATAACATTTTTTCTTTTTTATTGTGAAAAAGTCATTTCTTTTATCCATGTGTCTCCTTGTTCAGGTTCCCTTCCCCCTCCCACCCCTCCCAGTCACTCTCTCTTCTCTCCATCAGTTCATCTCCTCCTCAGCAAGGACAGGAGGTCTCAAGGTCCCAAGGTGGCTTAGTTCAACATCCACTCCAGGCAGATCTGCTTTCCTCACCCCCACATCAAGACTGAGTCAGGTGTTTCTCTGGAGGGAATGGGCTCCAAGGTGCCAGTCCAAGGTGTTTTAGATCCCAAGCTGTTCAGTGGTTGTGGTTTGCAGCTTGGATATGCTAAGCTTTTTTGTTTAAAGTTCACCAATGAGTGAGTACATCCCCTGTTTATCTTTCTGAGTTTGTGATACCTCGCTTAGGAAGATATTCTCCAAATCCATCCATTTGCCTGTAAATATCATTTTTTTTCTCACTGCTGAGTAGTACTCCATTGTGTAAATGTACCATAGTTTGTTAATCCATTCTTCAGTTGAGGGCCATCTAGGTTGTTTCCAGGTTCTTGCTATTATGAATAATGCTGCTATATTGGGCTGGAGATATGGCTCAGCCGTTAAGGGCCAGGCTCACAACCAAAAATATAGGAGCTGATTTTTAAGGAGGGTGATAGATGTGGGTCTTATTTCACTCTTCTACACGTGAGCAAAGCTCTTTTTCACAGTGTCTTTGATGGTGGTGGACATATTCTGGAGCCGAGTTCTCAGCGGGGACCAAGTAGATTCCAGCTCTTTCTGACTCCAGGCAGCACAGTGTGCCTCCTTTCCCATTGCACAAGCAGCTCTCTCTGGTGTCTGTTTCTCCTCTTCTCTGGCTCCTCATGCTTTGCACTTCTTTAGTGCCCCAGCCTCCTCAAGGGCTTCTTCATGTCTCCTGAGGTCCAGCCAATGGTTTGGAGGAGGAGGAAGGGGCCCTAACCCCCTGGAGAGAGTGGGAACACATGCATGGTTGTCTGGCCTGGGTGGAGTGCTGTGGGATTGTACTAATTGTCAAGAATGACTTCCTCATAGCATCTCTTGAGTGTTTGGTATGTTGAGTTTCTGTTTGCTCTTATTTGGAGATGCATCCTCAAAGACCCCAAATATCCCACCCTCAGAATTCACCAGGTGTTAGAAAAGGAAATGGAACAGGACCACTAAAGAAAACCCCAGGGATCCAAAGAAGAGGCTCAGCAGTCCCTGGGGGGGGCAGCAGGATTATCTACAGGATGCCTTCCTCCTGGGGACCCTGCCTCAGGCCGGAGGTTGGACCACAATATTAGACAAATATTAAGGTGTTCCTCTGCCAGCTACTGCAGGAATGAAATCAATCCTGGGAGAATCCCAGGCCCTCTGTTTCTGCTGCCAGGCTCTCAGGCACAGTTTTCTAGATGCTCACTTTATTTTGTAGTGGGGTGCCTCTCATTTATGCAGGGGAAGAGCGTGCCCCAGCTAGAGGGGCTTGGGGGTAGCATGTTCGGAGGAGTAGAGCCATTGGATTGGCTGCTGTTCTACAGATCCTGGGTAAAGATACTTGGGACAGGTTCTGTCTCTTCTCATAGATGATTGCTGGGTTGGGCCAAAGGAGGGACCAGGTGTCCTGCTTTTCTGTGCCATTTCTACATCATTGCTGCACCGCCTCTGCCATTTCTGGTTGCTCTGGGCCTGTGCTGCTTCTGTGAGGTTGGATTTCCCTTTGGGAGCTGCATTCTCCCTTGTCCTGCACCTCCATGGTGTGTGGTACCTCCACTGCTTCCTATGCCTCCCCTCTTCTCTCTCCTTCTCCAGGAAGGCTTCCTTGAATACCCCCAGGGAGGTCAACCATTGCCTTAGAACCATGGCTCATGTCTCTAGATGCTTCCTCGTCTTTGGCTTCTAGGGCAGGGCCTGGTCTCTGCACGTGCCACGCACCCATTCCCCAGGTGTGTCAGAGCAGATCAGCCACAGCAAAGGGCAGACACAGTCAGACTGAGAACATCTCGCTCTCCAAGGCCCAGCCCAGGGACGGGAGGGGATAAAAGTCCCGTGCCAGGGCCCCAGGGTAGAAGAACATACACCGTGACCATCTCCAGTGTGTCTGAAGCTCCGGGTTTGCCTGTCTGCCATGTCTCTCTCTCCTTGCCGGGCCCAGAGGTGCTTCAGTGCTCACTCAGCATGTTCTACTTTTTCAGGGGCTCGAGGCAGGGCTGGCTTCAGTAGCAGGAGCCTTAGCTCCTCCAGGAGATGCAGAGGAAGATCTTGTGGGAGGGCCTGGGGAACAGAGGCCAGGCAAGGGATACGGTTTGGGCAGGGGAGTAGAGGGCCTGGTCTTTCCCAGTGCCCTTCAGGGGGCATCCAGGCAGTGACTGTGGACCAGAGTCTGCTGACCCCACTGAAGATTGAGGTTGACCCTCAGTTCCAGGTGGTGAAGACTCAGGAGACTCAAGAGATCAGAACCCTCAACAACCAGTTTGCCTCCTTCATTGACAAGGTAAACACAGCCCCTGCGTCTCCTCCCCCAGACAACTGCTTTAAATAAGATGAACTAGAATGAGGGATCTGACCCCTTTCTGTCACTTTTCACACTTAAATGGCAAAGAAGTCCTCCCAGTGGCTTTCTGGTTTGCTGTTATTTCCATGGCTGAGGCTCAGGGACAGAGACCAGCTTGGTAGTGATGAGAAGTTTCGTCTGTGTTGCCCCATCCGATTGTAGATGTGCTCAGGTTTTTACAGGCGGGCTTGAGGATCCTCTGCTCAGGCAGGAGTAAAGCGCTCACAAGAGGGTCTTTGAGATGTCGCTCTTCAGAGGTTCTGCCAGGGATTCCCAGGAATCTCAGGACCTTGTGTCTGGCTATAGGTGCGCTTCCTGGAGCAGCAGAACAAGGTCTTGGAGACCAAATGGGAGCTGCTGCAGCAGCTGCCTGGAAACCACAGCCCTCAGGGCCTGGAGCACATCTTTGAAGTCTGCCTGGCTCGGCTCAGGCAGCAGCTGGGGGAGCTACAGAGAGAGCGGGGAGCTCTGGATTCTGAGCTGAAGACCTATCAGGACCAGGAGGATGAGTACAAATCCAAGTAGGCCATAGGAGTTTTTAATGTGGAATCGAGGGGGTGGTGTGTGCGGTGCTCTGCCAGCCTGATGGTCTCTGCATGTCCAGCACCCAGTACTACATGGCTGCCCTCCATCCTGCTCCTTGACATCTTCTCTCCTGATTCACAAGGGCCACCTGTTATATGTAGAGGAGACCCTCCTCCTCCAGTCCCACCCAGGCCTGGAGTGACCTGGGAGAAAATTTGAGGTCTCTTTCCAGAGGACTGAGGCCTAGCTTCAAGGGTCCGTGTGTCTGGTCAGGACTGGGAAGGGCTGAATTAAACAATACCTTGATAGTTTTCTTGAGAAATTCCTGTTTAGCAGGCTGTCAGGCTGAGGTGACTCACATGTCCTCTGATCTTGGGTGGAGAACAGTCACTTTAGTGCACCTGTCCCCAGGTCCATGGTGTGATTGACAGCTGGACTGTGGTTCTAGGCTCTCTACCTAGGCAGCCTGGTGGTGCAGCAGCCTGGACTGAGGGGTGGGGAAGGCTAGAGAGTGAAGGAAGGCCTGCTTCTCCCAGCCCTGATTTCTCCTGGTACAGTCTGGGAAAAGGTCGTTTCCCTTTGTGGTCTCCAGGGTCACCGGGAAAGGAACAGGGCAGTGGGGTCGGGAGAGAGGCAGCCAAGGGTAAAATAAGCTCTGTTGTGGAGAGTTCTGTTCCCCCCATATTCCCTGCTCAGAGGCATCTGAGTGCTTGGAAACCACCAAGGCATGTGGCCTACTGCTCTGTGGGATGGATACAGGCTGACTCAGGGGTATAGATAGGGTATGACAAACCCCCTGAAAAGAAATGGGAAAAGGGTCAATGGTGGCTCCTGACTTGGGGTCTCTGAAGTTAAAAGGGCACTTGGGGAGGGTGTGGGGGTGCAGGGTACAAGTGTGGGCTATAGGCAGGGAGGGTTTGGGGGTGCAGAGTGCAGGAGTGGGCTATAGGCAGGGAGGGTTTGGGGGTGCAGAGTGCAGGAGTGGGCTGTAGGCAGGGAGGGTTTGGGGGTGCAGAGTGCAGGAGTGAGCTGTAGGCAGGGAGGGTTTGGGGGTACAGAGTTCAGGAGTGGGCTCTGAGTTCTGACCTGGTACCTGACTGTCATTTTTCATTTGCAGGTATGACCAGGAAGCTTACAAGCATGCCTCCATGCAGAATGACTTTGCGGTCCTTAAGAAGGTGGGAGGGGCTCAAATGCTCCACTCAGAAAGCTTCCACCATGCTCTCCACCTGGTCCCAGGCTGGGAGATCCTTAGGATAGAGATGCAGACTGAGGAAATGTTACTCTGTAAATCCTGCCAGAATGGGATATTTACTTAGACATTTCTGGGCACTTAAAGACAAGCTCTGAGTGGGCTGCTGTTTGACGGAGTCTTGCTGCAGATGGCAAGAGGCTGAAGTGCAGACAGGTTGGGGTTAATGAGGAACAGTGTCTACAGATAGTTCAGGGTGGAGAGAAGGAGGTCTCCAGACACAATGGCAAGGGTATCATGAGAGAACGTGGGAGACGTACGGCTTCTGTCTCTCTGTCCTCAGGATGTGGATGAGGTTTTCCAGAGCAAGATGGATTTGGAAGGCCAGCTGGAGTCTCTGAGAGAATATGTCTGCTTCTTGACACGTCTGTATGAAGAAGTAAGGACCTATGGGGAACAGGGAGAGGTGATGGGAGGGGGGGCAGGATGGGCAGGCTCCCTGTGTCTATGGAGGAAGCCACTGGGAGGAACCCTATAAGGATGGCTTTGGTTTGTGGTCATTTGTCATTTGACTCCTAACATTAGCGCGGGAATTCATCAGTAAATAACTAGGCAAACCCCTCAAGGCTGCTTCTGTTAGGAAACAGAGCCCAGGTCTTAGGAAATGTAAGTTCCATTCTCTGTTAGATGGAAGGGGCAGGGAAGGAGGGTTGGAAGTGTGGGTGGGTGGCTATTGCAAATAAGCCTGACGTAAAAGGTAAAATCAGGCTGAGAAAGAAGGAAGGAACTCTTCAGGCAGGTAGTTTCCAGGGCTCTGGGCAGAGGTCATGTCCTTAGCCAGACCAAGTGTGAGGTGACCAGTGTGTCTGGGGCAGAGGGATGGTATGGAGGAAGGTGTGATAGTGAGGAGGTGACAGGGATAGGTGATTTTTGGACTTTTGTCCCTTTACTTTCCACACTGCAAGTCATAGAAGACCACCTCAGTGGTCCTTACTCTGCAAATCTTGACCACCACTGGGCACTGGGCAAATGGATGAGCATTCAGGCATCCTTCTCTCTCCGCTCAGGAGGGATGGGGCAGGGAGCCAGGGTGGTAGATAGACACTGAATTGATCTCTCCCATAGGAACTGGGGCAGCTGAAGACCCAGGCAGATGACATGTCTGTGGTGCTGTCCATGAATAATAACCGTTGCTTGGACTTCAGTGACATCATCTCTGAGGTCCGCGCCCGGTATGAGGAGATCACTCGGGCTAGTAAGGCCGAGGCAGAAGCTGTGTTCCAGACCAAGGTGCTGTGTCCCAAAGAACAAGCTGAGGATGGCTGGGTGGTCACATTCACACCCCAGGAAGGTCACCAACTATGGTCCTATTGGGGGAGTTCAGATGACATCCTTGAGGTTCAGAGCTCAGAGGGTGGGGCTGCATCTACAGTTCAGGAGGGGGACAATGGCTATAAACTAGGAGACAGGCTTGGACCTCTGCATGTCTACCATGACCTCTGCAGTGCAGTTGGCCTGCACTGGGAAAAATGCACACATTAGGAGCCATATCCCAGACAGAACTAGGCAGATCCCTGATTCCAGGGTCAGAGATAGCTGTGGACTCAACCAATGGTGTTTATCTTTGTGCCTTCAGTACCAGGAGCTTCAGGCATCAGCCCAGCTTCAAGGGGACAGCATGAAGGAGGCCCAGGCGCAGATTTCCCAGCTTCGGCAGGCCATACAGAGACTTCAGAGTCAGATTACAAGCCTCAAGACACAAGTAAGCTCTCTGTGTGTACTGCTGCAACCAGCTGATGCTTGGTGTCTCTACCCTGCACTGCTTCCTTCCCAGACAGGCTTACGCAAGGATGTGCAGGGGGATCTGGGTCATTTTGTGGAGGGAGGGGTTGGAGCCAAAGTCACCTCTGAATTGACTTTGCTGGTTCCTTGTGAACTGCAGCTTGCACACTGGCTTTTCTAGGGCAGAGTCTTTGCACCATATAGCACCAGGGGTGGGGATTGGGGCATGTGTGTGTGTGTGTGTGTGTGACTGTTATTTACAGTCTCCACTTAGGTGGACATCTTGCTTCTGCCTCCTAGGAGAGAGGATTAGTTTAACTCTTGGTACATCTCTTCTTTTGACTCTTCCTCCATAAGCAAACAGGAGCTTCAGGTCAAACATTGACTTTTCTGGTTTCCCTTTGGGAAAAGTATGTGAGAGAGGGCAGATGAGCCTTCTCAGGAGATTTCACAGAAGGTAGAGGAGGTCTGAGGTACCCTGTCCTCTCAGATGGGAAGGGTGATGATCATCAAGCTATGAAGTTTGTGCTCATGTTCCTTAAAGCCAGAGACTGGATTTGAGACTCATAGTGGGTGATGAGCATAGAGTACATATGTCAGGTGAGTATATATGTGGGGCCATGTGCAAGATGCCTGTGGCTTTGTGAGTAGGAATATCTGAATCCTCATAATTGCACAGCAAGTGTTCCTAACCTGAGTCAACTCTATAGCCTCCTTTTCTAAACCTGCTTTTTGTTTAAAATTAATTTTATTTGTATTGATATTCTGCAGTAATGTCTGCATATCATGTGTGTACCTGGTATCCAGGGACTCCGTAAAACAGATCCCCTGGAGCTACCATGTGGGTGCTAGAAATTGAAGTTGGGTCCTCTGGAAAAGCAATCAGAGCTCTGAATCATTGAGCTATCTCTATACTCCTGGTTTCTTATTTTATTAATCTATTTAGCCTTATTTTATGTAATCTGATATTTTGCTTGCATGTATATCTGTACCCGGCTTTTCAAATAAATACATCAGGACCAGCCCTGAGGAGCCATAACCGCTTACCCACTGCATGTCCTTTTCCTGGGAGAGCCTGTTCATTTTTTTGACACAGGCCCCAGAGACTGAGCTTTTCATACTGCCTTAGTGTTGGGTTCCTACTCAGCCATCCCTCATCTTTCTGAGACATGGAGAGAAGATCTTGTTCCTGTTCTGAGATATTTGGGTGGGGGCAGAGCAGGGACAGCCTCTGGAGGATTTTTCCTTTCTGAATCTGAGATGGTATGGAATCATCCACACCCATCTCTGCTTCTCTCCTCACACGTAGCTTCTCAGTGTCCAGTGACCGGATTTAGGATTCAAACTAAGTACCATGCACTGTCACAAGATGCTTAACTGAATGTGGCAGCTAACACTCTGCTTCCAGAAAGATCATATAGTCTCAAGTTCTAGGTAAATATGAAGATACTGAGGGACCTCAGTGAACCCTCTGCCATAGGCAAAGAAGCTATTAGGCAATATTTTTCCTTAGGATGAGAGGGGCTGGACATGGGTGGTCAAGTATAATTTTGAGCTCATAAGATTAGGGGCTATCTGGGTCTTCAAATGGTTGTTTTGAGAGGCCCCGTTAGGTTTTACAGATACCTTCCCCTCATTTCTATTCCTCCAGAATGGCAGTCTGCAATCAGCCATTGCTGATGCCGAGCAGGAAGGGGAGATGGCTTTGAGGGATGCTCAGGCCAAGCTGGATGAGCTGGAGGATGCTCTGAGAACAGCCAAGCAGAACATGGCCCAGATGCTGCGTGAATACCAGGAACTGATGGGTACAAAGTTGTCCCTGGACGTGGAGATTGCCATGTATCGAAGGCTGCTGGAGAGTGAGGAATGCAGGTAGGGGATCTGGAGGAGCATGGGGATGTGAGCCTGGGTTGGAGGAGAATGGAAGGCCAGTGGAGGCCTTTCTCTGCTCGAGGGGATCCTGAGAGATTTCCTTACCCTGAAAGCTGGTAAGGACTACAGCACTGCTTGGGAGGATATTAAATTGGGGATTGTACTCATTACAGTCTTTCTTAGTGTTCCCCTCTTGTCTCTTATCCCACAGGATGTCTAAGGAGCACATCAGCCAGGTTACTGTCTGTGAGTATGAGGGGACTTTGAGAGGAGGGTTACCTTGTAGTGCTGAGGACCCTGCTGTGACCCTAGTGTATTTTTTGGCAGCCACAGCAGAAGGCAGTGTTGTGCCTGGAGGATTTGGTGGAGGCCAAGTGGTCATACCTGGAAGAATTGGTGGAGGCCAAATGATTGTGCCTGGCAGAATTTGTGGAGGTCAAACTGTCATGCCTGGAGGAGTTAATGGAGGTCAGGTGGTCAGGCCTGGAGGAGTTAATGGAGGTCAGGTGGTCAGGCCTGGAGGAGTTAATGGAGGTCAGGTGGTCAGGCCTGGGGGTGTTAATGGAGGTCAAGTGGTCAGGCCTGGAGGAGTTAATGGAGGTCAGGTGGTCAGGCCTGGGGGTGTTAATGGAGGTCAAGTGGTCAGGCCTGGAGGAGTTAATGGAGGTCAGGTGGTCAGGCCTGGGGGTGTTAATGGAGGTCAAGTGGTCAGGCCTGGAGGAGTTAATGGAGGTCAGGTGGTCAGGCCTGGGGGTGTTAATGGTGGTCAAGTGGTCATGCCCGGAGAAGACTACAGAGGTCAAGTGGTCAGGCCTGGAGAAGACTGCAGAGGTCAAACTGTCAGGCCTGGAGGAGTTAATGGAGGTCAAGAGGTCATGCCCGC
>PVIH01002458.1:0-189080 GCA_004025045.1 Sigmodon hispidus | reverse complement strand
ATCTCTTCCAATTTTTTGTTTGTATTTTCTTCTATTTCTTTAAGGCTTTTTTTCATATCTTCTTTTAGAGCTTCGATGATCATCAAAAAGGAATTTTTGGTGTTGCTTCCTTCTGTTTCCTCTTCATTGCTCAGTTCAGGTCTTGTATTTGTAAGATCACCACTCTCTTCTGGAGTTACCATGTTGTCCTTTGTATTATCATGTAACTTTTTGCACTGACGTTTGCCCATGGCTTCAGTGGTTCACGATTAGATGGCTCCTGGTCAGTTGTGGCACTCGGTTTTGTGTGCCTCCTGTCACCTCTCTGGTCAGGGTCTGAGCCTGTCCTTCAGAGACCCCTGCAGATGTTGGTTCGCTCAATACGAGGTGGCGGTGAGTAGCCGTGCAACTTCCCTCAGCAGGAGCTGCGGGTATAATGACCTGCAGATTTTTTTTTTAAACTTTATTTATTTATTTGCCTTGGTGTTTGCCTGGAACTGGAACTACAGACAGTTGTTAGCTGCCATGTGGGTGCTGGGAATCGAACCCGGGTCCTCTGGAAGAGCAGACGATGCTCTTAACCACTGAGCCATCTCTCCAGACCTGCAGATTTTATCTGCCCCTGCTCCAGAGTGTGCTGGGACTCTGCAGACAGCACTTGGTCCCAGGAGTGGAACCGGAAGCTATGGGACGATTGCTTTTCTTATTTAGCAGTTTGTATAATACCTTCTCTACTATGAGAGTTAGCCCTCGGGGACAAGACTTTCATGTCAGTTCTAGCTTGATTCCTCCAAGTCCTGTATCTGAAGCATGTGGTGTCTTCAGTAATAAGAACTCAGTTTTACATTCTGGGAGGCTATCAAGGAAAATGGCAATAGTTTATATAGTTTTGGGACTCTTTTGGATTCCCCTGACCAACAACTCATACCTGATGCTAGAGTCTTTATGTATATATAATATAATTTTAGGTAAACATACAATGATTTCCAATGGCCTTTCTAAACACCCTTAACATCATTCATTTTTCTTCCCTCACATCTATATTACCTTCTCTACTCTCAGCTAAAGATCCTCCATTGTAACACCTCTGGTCTGTTATTTCTCTCTTTAGTGCCCCATTCCTGTGTTACTCTAGGCTATATACTCACAGTTCAAGATATAATTTTATTTTATTCTTCATTCTATGAAATGAAGTTATTGCTTAGGCAGCAATAGTTCAATAGGTTGGTATATCACCATTTCCGTTTTATATTTTAATTTTATTACATGCATTTGTTTAGTACAGAGGAAGGGGCAGGAAAATTGGAAAATTCAAAAGACCAAATATGTGATATGATGTTATGTCTCCTAGAAATGTCCCCTCCACCTCTTACACATGACGAAGAATCATGACCACTCTGGACTCTCTCAGATGTATCTGACTCTAGCTGTGCTCTCCATTTTATCTACATACAATAAAAATTCTTCTGCACTATACCTAGGAGCAGTCACATACATGCAAACAACATTGATCAGACTCGGCAGAATAAGGATATATATATATATATATGTGTGTGTGTGTGTGTGTGTGTGTGTGTGTGTGTGTGTGTGTATGTGCTAAGGAAACCTCCAAGAACCCACAAGATGTTCCTGGCTAAGACTACAAGCAATAGTGGAGAGGGTATCTAATCAGGATTTCCCCTATAATCAAATGAATGACCACCCTAATTATCATTATAGAACCTTCATCCAGAAGCTGATGGAGGCAGAAGCAGAGATTTAGAGCTAAGCACTAGGTTGCACTTCTGGTCCAGTTGAAGAGAGAGAGCACAAAGGGATCATCATGAGGAGGAGATCCACAGAGATGGTTGACCTGAGCTATTGGGAGCTCACTGACTCTGAAATAATGACTGAAGAACCTTCATGGAAAGGAACCAAAGTCTCTTAAGGTAGACAACAATAAGTTGGCATGGGCAGTTTGTGGAACCTCTTTAAGTAGAATCAAGAGTTTATAATCCTGGTGCATGAACTGATATCTCAGAGCCCATTCTCTACAGAGGAACACCTCACTCAGCCTTAATATTAGGACCTACCTCAACTGAGAGAGGACTGGGAGGAGGAACATAGACATGGCAAAAAAAATCTTACTTTTCCATGAAAATGACATTTTAGGTAGCAAAAGGCAACATATTTGAGCTGTTACTTTTGAAGATGTGAAATGAGCAATTAATTGTATGGGATCTGTGTTTATTCCACCTCTGAAGGGAACAAAGCCACAGTGCACCACATGTCATGAATCAGACTCTTAAACCAAACACCTACTGCTCCACATTGCCATGTCTCCTTGAGGATAGGATAGGCCTATGACACAGGAGCACAGAAGTCTGCCCTCTCAACACTAAGAAAAGAGACAGTGTTCTAAACCTACGAGTAAGAAAAGAAGCTGCTGAAAGAACTTGTACAAGAAGGTTTCAGGCTGTGAATGAACTTTACCGAAACCCAGGGGAAAGTCTTTAGAGAAACAGAGGTTATAGAAGTTTAAAGGTTTGTTTGATTATTTTTCAAACTTTTACTACCTTCCCCGTAAATGCTGCCTTAATTCTTCTTCATTCTTACTAACAAATTGTCATTTAGCACCCAATAATTCTCTTATTAAAGTCTAGAGAGTTATTATTTTCAGGGATGGGTGAATTTAACTGCCTTCCTCTCTTCCACAACTTTGCAAAGTATTTCAGGGTACAGAGTTCTTCTCATTCCCTCCTGAGTATATTCCTTTTTTATTGTAAGACATAAAACCTTAACTGTCGAGCATCAAATGTACCATAAGAGAGAATATATATAAAAAAGAAAAAGCTCATTGGGCAAAGTGACCACTCAGAGACTCAGCTCTGGCTTAGCTGTGGGAAAGATTCAGTAACTCATGACCCTTAGTCAGTCTTTTAAATTCTTTATTTTTCCTGATTTCTTATAATACTATTATCATGATAAAATGAAATAATAGATATTGAGTGGCTGTGGAAAATAGTGTTACCAAAAAGCAATAAATTCCTCTAGATTATACCAGTAAATGGTTACTATGATTACTAAAAAGTCTAAATCATGTATTAGAAAATGTTTTCCTGATGTAAAGGGCTAGATGTGTGTCCTTGTGCCCAAATGGACTGTATCAGAAAGTACTAGCATGGCCAATGGGATGTTACATCAGCAGATCGCCACAGTTTATCTTCATCTCTAATAGTTTTCTCAACAAATACGTACTAACTGCCCACTATGTGACAGAGATACTATATAAAGAAACCAAACACTGTGGCTTCCTTCACATAACGTATATTCTAAAGAGGGAAGACATGAAATAAACATGTAGTAAGTGATGTATCTGATGATACCAAGTGGGCAAAGATAAACAAAGACTAAGTGGTCATATCTACTGACAGCTTGGCTGATGGGACATAATCATGACCATTCACTCTTTCTAGTTAGTTGCTTGTAGATGAGACTAAGACAGTTGTCTATAAAGCCTAAAATATTACTTTTCACCATTTACAAACAAGTTGCAATTTCTTGATATTAGCCATTCAAGGGTATTTAGAGAACTTTAAATTTTACCTTGAGTAAAATGGGATGCCAATGGAGAGTTGGTAGCTAATCTGATTAAAAGGATTATTCTGCTGACCAGGATGAAGATAGATGCAAAGGTAAGAATGTAGACAGAGATCATTTTCATGGTAACAGTATTGTGGTAGAGAAGAGGGTCATTTTAGGATGAAAAGGATGGTAGAGAGGAAGCAAAAATTGGGCCTGTTTTGGGGAGTTTTCTTTTAATATAGTGAAAGGTTCCTGTGCTGAAGAACTGGATGGATAGGACTGTCCATCAGCTAAAATAGGGAGGTTACCAGAAAAGGTAGGCTACAAATTCAGTTTGGTTTGTACCTAGAGAGTATAATCCTTGAATATTTCTCAATATTTGAGTCATTATCAACCCTACCTTTAGCATGAAATAAGTGATGAACAGAATTTTGAAATTGGTAATTTGGGCCTTTTTGTTTTTTAAATTTTGAAAATTGTGGGTGTTGTGTGTGTTCAAAGGATAACTTGTAGATGTTAGTTCCCTTTTTCTGTTATATGAGTCCCAGGGATAGAATTTAAAACATTTGGCTTGACAACAAACATATTTACCCTCTGAGCCATCTCACGGACTTTAAGTCTAGTTTTGGAAACCAAAATGCTGCAAGACATGTGTCTTCCTCAAAAGTCTTAGCTATTTTCAGAATACTCACACAAGAGAAGAGAAAAATCACATTTAGTTGACACTGAATATGCTCTAGGAGCTCTAAAAGCAATAGTCTACTTTTCAGCTCTGGTCTTGCATTTGAAAAGCTGGATGCCATTACTCCTGCATTTCCATCATTTTATTCCATCACTTAATTCTAGATAGAAATTCAATGAGAAGAAATTTTGATTCTGACTATTTCAACATTTCTCAGGTCAGACAGAAACTGAAAGTAACATCTCAAATTAGTGCAAACACATTCTTGACTTTCATAAGAGTTCACCTTCAGGTCACTACTAAATTAATATTCTATAATTCAGACCAGGTCGGTCCATCCTGGTAATTGGCATTCTCTTTCCAAGACTGGATAAATTTCCTAGAACATCAACTTGAAGCTCATGAGTTATACAGATTTCTTGGCAACATAACAATTATGTTTCTTTAAAATGAATATATTTGCAACCATGGAGCTATGCAAAATCAGGAAGCAGAGTGCAGATCATTAAGAGCTCTTGATTAAGGTGCATGGAGAGTATGCACAGCTGAGGACAGAAAGAAAGAAAAGTCACCAGCTCAGTCATCAACCTGGAATAGCTCCTAATTCCCTTCTGCCAGGTTTCTCAGCCGTGACATTGACATTCTGGCCAGAGAAAGCTTTGGGGGTTGTGCAGTGGAGGGGATGCTGATTAAGAAGCATCTCTGGCCTCTATCTCCTAGCTGCCAGTAGCATCTTGAAAAAAAAAAAAAAAGTATTGGTGGAGATTGCCAAGTGCTTTCTGGAGGAAAGGAGTAAATCATAGGAGATAAAGAAATACCATCTTTGAAGTCAAATTTTGTTCCCTTAGTTGGACATTGAAAGTGCTTTGTGGTTCTGCCCTCAACATTCCATCCTTTTTCTGACATAGCAGCCTGAAGATGCCTAATCTATTTCCCCCTACAACATTATTGTTTGGGGAGTATGTGTAAATGTCCAGTCCCATCTTTACAGAGTTCTATCTCTTGCTTCTAGTCAAGCACCACTGGGACTTTTAAATCCAATGACACTCTTTGTTTTAAGAAATTTTTGCAACAAATCTCCAGTACTGGGTGGAATTATTTCATTGCTATTTTGCCACTGAATCCAGTGAAGCCAAATGGGTCATTCAGAGAGTAGCTGTTAGAACCTAGAGCCTGGCTTCTGAGAGTGCTGTTTTCCAAAGATCTATGATCCCATTTTGCTGTTTGTTATTTTCAGGAACTCTTAAGAGTTTTGTTCTTATCATTCATTTTAATAATTTGAGATTTTTCACATAGAAATACAAACATATAATTTAACACACATTTGAACTGCAAAGCTACTTTCAAAAACCTTACAGAAGGAATCTGTCTGTCAACTTGTCAGACATATCACAATTTGGTGCTGGGAGAGGGGTATTTTGTCTGGTAGATTTTATGTAGTTCAATATTATTTAAGGAAAGTTTACTTCATCAGCACTGTCCAATAAAAATAAGAGACATGTATGAATTTAACAATTTCTGGTAAATATTTTTAAAAGAAAAAAGGCACAGGTGAGCTAAATTTAATATCCTATTGAATATTATTATATCCAAAATATTTCCATTTACGGGTATACTTACAGTAAGTCCTTAATGAGGCAGTCATGATTTGAATGTGGTTGTCCTTTGTGAGCCCCATTTTGAAATGTAGTCTACATAGTCAAGTACTAGAGTAGAAACTAAATCCAAGGATAGGATTTACGGGCTGGACCAATGGGAAGAGAATGATGGAAGAAAGGGTCATTATGGTAGTATTTCTATAACCGAGGGCTGGTGGCTGTGAATGAGAGGGAAGGACCAAAGTTCACACACATCCAAACATGTACACACACACTTCCCTTCTGACACACACACTCTCCCCCCACACCCTCTGACACTGACACAGTCACAGACACACACACTTTCCCTTTGACACAGACAGACAGACACAGACACACATACTTCTCTTCTGACACAGACAGACAGACAGTTACACACACACACACACACACATGCACACACACACACACACACACACACACTGCACTTTCACATGCACACACTCCCTGCCTGTCATCATGGAATGCCCTATCTGGCAGTGAGAAGGCCATCACAAAATATGGCTGCTCAACCTTAGATAACCAGATCAGTGACCACAAATTAAACTTCTTTCCTTTAACTTATCCACATTATGATATTGTGTTAATAGCAACAAAATGTACCAATAGACAGGTTTGTGATACCCTTCATGTCATGTCTGCATCAAGTCTTTGAAATCTGGTGTTTATTTTATTTTTACACCTCAGTGTAAGAATATGTCCCCTCCCCCTTTCCTGCCCTCCCCTCCTCTCCTCTTCTCTTCTTTCCTCCTTAGCCTCCCCCTTCTCTTTTCCTCCTTTCACTATGTCCTTCATCTTTATAGTATCAGGGATTATGTCCAAGGGTCACTCATGACAGTCAAGCTCACAGCTATTGAACTGAGTCCCCAGGTTCAAGTGCATCTACATTTTTATGCTTAGTGTGTTGACTACCATCAGTATTATACACAGGGGATGCATGGTACAGTTCCCCAGCTGCAGGATACAATGTGAAAACGATGATGCTTCAGCTCAGAGCAAGAGCAGCAATAACATTTGGGTAATTTTGTTCAAGTGAATGTTGCTCTTAGGTCCTGGGTTTGTGAGCTCTGAGACACTGTATCCTCAAGGTGTCTGCAACATTCTTCCGGGTTGCTTGTTGATGTGGACTTTTGTCACTTAGTTGGTTTCAGAGAACATGAAGCAAAATTGTCAGCTGTAAAGAGCATTTTTATTCTTTAACCACATTTTTGTGGCTAAGGGTGAAAGTGACTCATCTGAGGTTTTTCTTTAAATAGAAATTCTTAATATTTGAGCAGCTGGTGCAGTAGCTGTCAATGCATAACCCTTGTGATTTAGTTCTTTTTAATGGCTAAATTTAAAATAAGCCTTTTATAATAAAGAATAAAGTCTCTAATATCAATTAATAGTTATTTTTATTCAATTCATACACTCACATTATTTTTTTTTAGGATTTGTTACATGCTAACAATTTATCTGTAACAAATTAAGACATAATATGTATGTGTTAATCTCATATTTGAAATTAATGAAGGTTGGAAATAAATTTCTAAAAATATTTTTTTCAAACTGAGTCCTAGATTATCTTTTCTAAAACATAATTTATTATATTTACTTGTGTGTATATGTGTATGTATTGTGTGTATGTATGTGTAGTGTTTGTGCATCTGTGTATATATGTATGTGTGTTGTGTTGTATATGTGTATATATGTATATGTGAATATGCATGTTTGTGTGTATGTGTGTGAATCTCTATGTGTATATGTGTATGAATGTGTGCATATGTATGTATGTGTGTGTACATCTGTGTATTATGTTTTTGTATGTGCTAATGTGTGTTTATGTGTGTATTGTGTATGTATGTGTACATTTGTGTGTATATGTATGTATTATGTCTGTGTGACCTATATGTGTTGTGCATGTGTATGCATATTACATGTTTTTGTATACACATGTGTTTATGTGTGTGTGCATATGTGTATGGATGTGTGGATATGAGTGTTTGTGTGTATGTTTGTCTATATATGTATATTGTGCTTATATGTGTTGAAGTGTGTTTGTATGTATTATATATGTGTATGTATATGTGTTGTGTATGTGTGTGTATGTATGAATGGATGTGTGAATTTGTGTTTGTGAGTGTGTGTGTGTAGGTGAGAGGACAATGAGCTAGAGAAGATTCTCTCCTTCCCCCACATGGGTCCTAGGGACTCAAGTTGGGTCACCAGGTTTAAGAGCAGGCACCTTTTACACTGAGTCACCATGCCAGCCACTGGCTTTTCTTTTTCGTTGTTGTTGTTGTTAGCATTTTCGAGGTCCTTTATTCTTATACACACCCATTATGCAGACACAACAGCTCCCTTGACCTAAATTCAAGGTCTCCAGCTTTAAAATGACTCTGAGGTTTCTTGTCTGCACGTGGACTTGAGGGCTGCTTCACATCAATAGGAACTGCTCCTGATTGGCTATAGCTCACACTAGTGACTTTCTGCATCAGTGTAACAAAGAAAGATGGAAACGTACAAAGATATAGTCTGAGTGTGCATACTTAGTTCTGAGACATTTTCTTTATCAGTCTCAAAAGAAGTTGATTTCTTGGTTAGGTCCCACTACCCACCACTGTAAACAGTATGAGGACCAAGAAAGATCAAAAGCACAAGTCAAAGTCAGAGCAGAGTCATCATGTAAACTTACTGGATTTGCAGGATACATAAATCATTGTATCGGGTTATTTGTCAACTATTTTAATCTAAGTATTTTTTAAGTTTGCTTTTAATTTATCCCTAAACCTCAATTTTAAAGATGGAGAAAATAAGGATTAGAAAAGCTTACTCACTTGTATAAGATTCCAGAGTTATAACAGCCTAGAGATTGGGGCTCAGCTCATTTATCCTATTGTGGGGATGTGACACACCCCTGTCTCCTATACCATGAGTAACATAATAGAATATTGTGCAGTTCACTATAGCTAAGTGAAGCATCTTTAGTAGTAAACTTAGTGTGTATTTGAGACAGTAGAAAGCAGGTACCAGAGCTTCTAGGCAATGTGGTTTTTACTTATAGATACTAAAACTTAAATTTCATCCACATAATATCTAATAAAGTATAAAAGTTCTAAATGATAAAACACTTAATACCATTATTATCATCATCATCATTATTATTTATTTTCATTGCTTTGTTTCACCATGCCATAGTCAGTAACTTCACAGTTGACCCCTACCCCAGGTAAACACATTGTTAATAATTATCATCCTGGAATTGTGCATGTTTTGTAGGGGTAAATTACATGCTCCAGTCCTTACTGCTTTCTATTCATGAGCTCACAACAATTTAACACTTAATTAAGCAAAATTAAGTTTGCTTAATACTGACTCATTGTATTCCAAATATGACTGTAGTCACTTCTAAAAGAATTACTTCTATAAGAAGTATCTTATTATACCTCTTCAATAATGTAATATATATGTAATCATTAATTTCATTCCACAGATAAAAAAGTTCCCAAGACTTAAAGTTATTAATTTTCTTTTTTAAAGTCAAACAACTAGTAATGGCAAAGCTCAAACTGATTCAACATAATGTATGACACTACATTAGGACACTAGAGCTCTCAGGGACTCATTGTGGCAATGGCCCAGGATAAGGGAAAAACAGCAATGCCAACGAACAAGCAACACCATCCCCAACAGCTCAAACCTCTCAGCAAACACATTCTACTTCTCTACCCACTAAGGCTAGCTTCATTTGAATAAATTAGTAACACAGCCACTGACTGCAAGTTGAGGATCTATCTCTTTGTATTTTTTTTTTATTTAGAATTTATTCTTCATTTAAAAATAAAAATGAAGTCATCGTGAGCTCACATGATACTTTTAGTTTGTTACATCAAGAGACTCTCACACTTGGCAATGCAGAACAAAATCATCAAAGAGGAAGTGTTACAAGAACTTGGATGATGACACTTAATTTTATTTTATTTTTTTATTTCTCGCCAAGCAATTTTATTGGTTGGTAACACAAAAACCAGAATCACTAAGTTTTTGTTTGCTTGTCTTATTTTACATAATTCTTTATTGATTCTGGAAATTTCATGCACCTCAATCCTACTCACTTCCCAGTCCCTCCATTTCTTCCCCTTTCCTCTGAAACATGCTACCCCCAATTCATTAAAATCAAACAAACTCAAACAAACAAATAAGATACCAGCCTCTCTCCTCAGTCTTTCCTACACCTCTTCTGTCATCCAGTGACATTGGGATGCCCCTTTCGTCCAATCAGCCCCATCCACCAAATGTTCAAAACTGACATGAGTCATTAGTTTGGTTCAAGGCCTCTGGCACATCATCATCACTGGGCCCTCACTGAAACCCCTCTCAGATATCCCACTATTGCCCATCAGTCATGGAGATCTCCTGGGTATCCTTAAGGACCAGTTTCCTTGTGACTCCCGCAGGTAGTAGATACAGTGGATGTTGGGGTGAGTCAACCCAAGGCCCAATATGCGGTTCTAAATGGCAGCTGAGCAGGTAAGACCAGGACACAGTGAAGGCCCACTCAGCTGAGGGCCAGAGCCACTCTCCTAGGGCCAGCTTTCCCATGCCTGTGGTGAGGGGTGGAGCCATCTCTTCTGGTGAGGGAGGGTCAGAACTCCCATGTGAGGGTGGTGTCGGCTCTCCTGATGCAATGTCCAGAAATGGGCAGAGAAAGCTACCCAGGGTTAGGGCTGGAACAGCTTGGCTCTTGTGCAATGTGTGTGTGTGTGTGTGTGTGTGTGTTTTGTTTGAGATAGGGTTTCTCAGTGTAACAGTCCTGGAACTTACTCTGTAGATCAGTCTGGCCTCAAACTAGCAGAGTCCCACCTGGGCTGCCTCCTGATGCTGGAGTTATAGGTGTGTGCCACCATGGCCCCATCTCAGAATCCCTAAATTTTAATCTGAAGACAAAAGTTTTTCCTACTTGTGTCATAATCTGCTGCAAGTTGAGTATTGGAGGATCCAAAAATATTGCTGCTTTCATTTTATAACAATCTTGTTCTAAAATTCTTCAAATTTTATCTATCTATCCAAAGAATGGTAGAGAATTCCCATCTGTGCAGAGCCGCCTGGGAGCTGACTTCTTTCCTACACAGATCAGTGAGAGCTGCTGCATGATCAAGACACAACTGACAGGGACAGAGAAAAATAGGAAAGTGGATGGATATGTGGTGCCAGGGATAGCCCCACCACGTTCCCTAAAACCAAGAAAGCTTTCTTTCTTTTTCCCCCCACCCACTCACATTTTGTTTTCTAACCTACGTAGATTTCTGTCTGCCACATATTCCTGAAGTGAAGGACGCTTTGAGAAAGTATCTATTCTTCCTAATGACAAGGTTGAGACAACACTATCTGGAATGGGCTTAACAGAGAATAGAGAGTATACTTGTACAGCTTCTCTTGTAGAATGTTCTTTTGAAAAGGTTGTCAAAGTCCTCACATTCTAAATCAGGGAACTATAAAAGGACATTATAAATCTAGCATGGCTTTTTTTTTTTTAAATTTCAGCTAATAAGCTACTATTTCTACAGCTTAACTCCCTCACTGTGTATTTTATGTACATTTCTAGATCTTTAATTGGCAACATTAAAACTTACTTTATTAGAGAATGCTCATTTTAGTGGGTACTTGAAAACTGTGTCTTTGGAACTCCTAAGACCCTGAGTAAAATTTGGTCTTAGAAATAAATGTTCTATCTTCAGCAGCTGCTCTCCTGACAAGCTAAATAATCATTAAGCATTCATACGGGGCTCACGGGGCTCACAGGGCTCACCTCTAATCTTTGCCGCAAACTGCACACCAAACACAGTTAAAGCATAGAGAATAATTGACTTGGAATTCAAGGAGTTCTGGGGAATCGTAGTTGTAATTTCAAAGCTAAAACCAGAGCAATTCTAGGCAAAGACTTGCTTATCCTCTGAAGGCTTCTCTGGTCATTCAGATTTTCTCCCTTCTCACTGGCAGTGTGTTTATGCTCATGTTCTGCTTTCGGAGACTTGTAGGAGAAAAGAGACATGATTATACGCTGTAGGTGTACACAAGAGAAAAAAAGAATATATTTTTTACCATAAGAAGATTACTAATAAACATTTCTGGAGGGATAGAGTCTTTATTGTCAGAGGCAAGAGTAAGTATAAATAACTGTAATAGACAGACCAGTTTTTATAATCAGGTCACACAGAAAATAATCTCTACTTGATTTTAAATTAAAATAATGTAAGAATTGTTCACCACACCTATTCCAATCTGGCTTCCAGCCTGGTAATCTTATTATTTATCATTATTATTTTTGGCATAGTAAAGGAAGAAAAGAAGAAGAAAGAAAGAAAGCAGCTCTCGCGGGCTGGCAAAGCTCATACCATGTGCATTTCCGCCCTGCTTTCCTCTTGATGGTTAGTAACTGGTACCCTGAACAGACGAGGTGGGAAGGTCAGACTCTAGCATGACATTTAGAAGCTGAGAGTTTGAAATGTTTGCTTGGGAAAAATGAGCTTCGCTTTCAAAGTAACCTCTTCCCTTTCATTTTACTTTAATAAAAATTTGTCTTCTCCTAAACTCTTCCTTTCCTGATAGAAAACTCAGGGTTTTGTTGTTTGCTCCACAGCACAGCTCTGCAGAATTTCACCGAGTTTTATTCTCTCTCTGCAAACATGTGGCACCAAGATATCAAGATAAAATGTAATGGAAATTCACTTTCAAACAGGGAGCAGTAGAAAGAAACATTAGATTTTTACAGAGTGACTCATGTTCCCTCAGGTGCAGTTGGGTTAGATGGAGACTGGAACCAATCTGGAGGAAAGTGAGACTGAGACCTGGGAGCAGGGGAATAACGTGAATGGCAAGTGTGTGAAAGTGTGAGGCAGCCAGAAGGATACAGTTGAAAGAACATCCTTGTGATCTTAGATCTATCTTGTGCAAGGTTTCTCTTTTAACTTTTCAATCCCAAGTCCGCATTTCCCTTCAATTCCATCTGGATCATTTTGCTTCTAAACAAAAGATCTGTAATTATTGTGCTCTATGTTAGTTTTCCATTTCTGCTGAAGACCTTATAAAAGCCTGACATTCCCCACTACCCTGCCAAAGAAAATGGCTCTAGAGGTTTCTAGCCCCGGATCAAACAGACTTGTAGGGCTTTCCTGGTGATAGCCAGGGCTAATGATATGGAACACACAGCAGCAAACCTGCTCACCTTTTAGATGAGAAGAGAAAGCAAGCAAGGAGATGCCTTTAGAAGGCATGATCAATGATGCAGAGAACTTTTACTAGGCTTCTATTTCATAAAGCTACTACAATATCCAGTTGCATCTACTTGGTACCAAGCCTTCAACACACAAATATATATATATATATATATATATATATATATATATGCATATATATATGCTTTCTTCGTGTTTTTTTTTCCCATTGTTTTCTGTAGCAAGAGGTTTCTGGCAAAAAAAAGAGCTCACAAACAAAATTTAAAAATTTTAAAAAATAAAGAAACACACACATGCTCACACCAAAAACAACTCCATAAAAATACAAAATTGGAAACTATAATATACAAAGAAAAGACCAGTAAGATAAAAAAAATGATATGTGATATGAGGCAAAAATCTACAAAAATCCCAGTGGTTCATTTTGTGTTAGCCATCTACTACTGGACATGGGGTCTGCCCTTAAGTGTGCTTAATACACCCAGTGAATCCCCACTGGAGAAAGCTCATCTTTTTTCCTTTGCAAGTGGATATCAATTGGACATAGCTTCTTGGTTAGGGGTGGGAGTCTGTATTCCCTTCATCTATTCAGCACTGAGACTCTGTCTACCTTGGACCTGTGCAGGTCCTGTGTATGCTGTCACAGTCTGTGTGAGTTCATGTTTGCATAAATGATTATTTATTGACCTTATATTTTTCAACTTTATTGCTTTGTTAATTTTGCTGTAACATCCCTGGAAGGTATCAGTTCTTTCTCTGCTGGTTTTCACTATGCTTTCCTAACATTTGCGGCTCATTCTTGCTGTAAATTACTCCCTGTCTTTTGTCTTGGAGCCTCTTCTCTTTCCCTCAGTCCTGTACTCCAGGTAGAGGTCATTGCTCCCCAAATTGAAGTAAAAGTCTAGCCAATGTCTAGGCAATCAAACCTCACATTTTCCCAGCCATGGCAATTTGTTCAAAGATGAGGAAATAACCCAGGGCGACATAATAACTGGAGGATCCTGAGTGTCCTTTCAGTTCACTAGAAATAAATAATTTAAAAAAAAAATGGATTCATCCTGCCTTAACTGAGAACCCGGAAACGAAGCAAACCATTGAAGGAGAGCAGAACCCAGAAATACAAAAAAAGGTCCTTTAGATCTTGGCTCTTGCATGAGTTTTCTTTTCTTTTTTTTTTTTTTAAATATCTATTTATTTATTATGTATACAGTATACAGAAGAAGGTACCAGATCTCATTATAGATGGTTGTGAGCCACCATGTGGTTGCTGGGAATTAAACTCAGGACATCTGGTAGAACAGTCAGTGCTCTTAACCTCTGAGCCATCTATCCAGCCCCTTGTCTGAGTTTTCAATCCAGTACCCACAAAGCTTATGCTTTGGTCACTCTGTTATTATCCACAATATATTTTAAGTTAGATTTTCAATTACTTATAAAAAAATTCTAACATGATATGCTTCAGTGACTAATAGATAGTCTAAAATTTATTTCACTGAGTACTGTTTTGTTTACATCTTGATACCAATATGTATATGTACATGTGCTATATTTTATAGAGAGAGTGACACACACGAACGCATGTATCACTGTATCTTGATGGTTCTATGAGGAGCTTCAGAGGAAGAAATTTGCTCTTTTAATTTCCTATCCCCAGAAATAGGTTTCAGAATATGCTACAAATTTAGATAGCCAACTAGTGTTTATTAAATAAAGTTTAAAATGTTGAAATTTTATATTTTCTTTATAAGGGAGGTATGTGTGTGTGTGTGTGTGTGAGTTGCATGAGTATATAATGACATCTGTCATTTCATGATGTATGTAGCATGGGTTTTCTCCTTTCTTCTTCGATGTTTACTGTTTTTTCCATTGCCAAAAACATCTTCTGATTCTTTACTTTCATTTTTGTTATGAGGAGCCAGGGTTTTTTTTTTTTTTTTTTTTTTTTTTTTTTTTTTTTTGTAGCCCCCTTTTTTTTTTTTTTTTTTTTTTTTTTTTTTTTTTTTTTTTTTTTTTTTTTTTTTTTTTTTTTTTTTTTTTTTTTTTTTTTTTTTGATTTGTATCATGCAGCCACCTGTGTTTATTACTTATTCATTTTTTATCTTTGATTACATTATGTAGTTTTTTTCTTTTTTAATAGCAATTTGGAGTCATTCAGGCTGTTTCTATAAGCATCCCGTTCCTCTTAGGAGAGATCAAGCTGAATTTACTTCCTGACACCTGGGGATAGATATTCATCATCTGTATTTTAATGTGTATCCAAGACTGCTTCCTCCACCAGAAGACACAGAGGAAAACCAAGTAAAACTATTCCCCACAAATCATTACAAAGATCAAGGAAATAAACAGACCATCTGTCATTTTGCAATCATTTAATCATTGAAAGGACATAAGAGGGGCACCATATCTCATTCTGAGGGTGATGCTATAAACAAATACCAGATAAATACAAATACATAGGATCTTGTGGTTTAGGAACAATGAGGATAGAGGGAATAACAACACAAACAAGCAACCACTACTGCTTCACCCCCCCCCAAAAAAAATCAAACTGATGCAAGGCTAAGTGACAAATTGCTTTCTGAGTGAGGAGGGCATGATGACACTTGACTTAGGCTGGGGTGGTTCAGTCCTGATAATGAGTGGAGAGTATTAATTTTAAAGATGAGAACATAATACTCAAATGTAGGAAGCCATGGCGAGTGTGTGGATGCCTCTGTTCTTGATTCAATACCCCATGTATTGCGGAACTCTTCCTGGAATAAGTGTCCTGACAATAAGAACAGAAAAGAAGGTGGAAGGAAGCCAGGACAGTCCCCGAAAGGCTTTGATGCCAGGTCTAGTTCGTGGTGGCATTTTATACTCTGAAACCACAACGTGGGGAAGGGGAGCAAGCAAGAGCTTACAGATTTTGCCAGAAGCATTCATGGCTGTCAGCACACTGCTATGGGCAATGACCCACAGTTTCAGCTCTTCCTCTGTGTCATTCTCTTCCAGGCAGCAAGAGAAGTCATGCTTGACCAAAAAGGCTAGGAAAGCAATGCTTTAAGTAAATCACTAAATAAATCAATAAATCAGCATCTAATAATTGTTCTTTTCTACCTTATTTTACTTCGGTCTACCCTCTACCTTTTTAGTGCCTTATGAATTTATCTTGAAGAAATCGTTTGTTATTCCTAGACTATCATCTGTATTGCACCCCGTTGGCTCTTATTTGTATCTTTAGCTTAAATCCTTTTTAATAACTTTTTTTTTGATATTTTCTCATACTATTCCTGACTGTTTACTATAAAAATAGCGTTTTCATTTTAAACCATGTATTTCTTTTAAGCAACAATCAAGCCTAATCCTCTGGGATTTTGAAGAATCATTGCTGTCAAAGAATTTATTTCATTCTAAAAGGTAACTCAATTTTCCTGGACAATAATTAGGTCTTTCTCAATCAGAGTAGAGAGCGGGCTCTGTTGAACTGTCAGATGCCCATCTCAGCAGCATCAGTGTGCATAGACTCTGTTAGGACCCTTCCTAGCAGGACTAGTGAAGGTGAAGATGTTTTCTTATTTCTTGAATTTAAGGAATGTAAGTATTGCTGGACTTTTGTTTCCTGGAAGCATATCTAAGATGGGTATAAGAATATCCATCTGCAACTGTCTCCTGGGCAGCAGGTGTGAATACTCTTAGGGGAAGTGAAGTGTGTACTATTAGGAACTAATTATTGCTTTTTTTTTTCTTTAACAGTAACTGCTTTTAATATGGTACAACCCCTTTCATTTTCCATGTTGGGTGTTTCCTATGACTTGATCCTGTGCTCCAGTTAATCATGTCTTTTTTGTGTTGTTAGTCAGGATTTTGTTCTTCACTCCTATTCATATCCAGCAATTCTGACCTAGGTAAAGGAGCTCAGGGCTGGCATTTAGCTACTATGACTTAAAAAATAGCCTCCTGCTGTGGAGGAGGATGCAATGCAGAAAAGGAGGAGGTTTTAAAGGTAGGACCTGGAGGGCTCCAGAGGCACTTTTCTTCATTTCCACAGATCAGACACACAGATGGAGAAATGAGAGGATTAAGAAGTTAACTGAAATCTCTGTCGGAGAGAGAGAACCATGAAGTAGATCAGACTGTAGATTAAACCGGAATGTGTGAAAGTCTCTGGGAACCTGTAGTGAATGAAACATCAGGGCAAAGAAGCCTGCTATGGCAATGCATTACACTTTAAGCTGTTTATTACATGGGAAAATATCTTCCAAGGCTTGCTTGCTTATTTATTTATTTATTTATTTATTTATTTATTTATTTATTTATTATCCCTCCTGCAGTTTCCCCTCCCTGCCCTTCACCTCTCTTCTGGCCCCCTTTCCCCATGCACGCCTCCTCCATTTCTATTCAGAAAAGAGCAGTCCTCCCATGGATATCAACAAAACATGGCATATCAAGTTGCAATTAGACTAAGCACCTCCCCATGTATTAAGCCTGGACAAAGCAGCCCAGTATGAGGGACAGGGTTCCAAAAGCCAGTAGAAGAGTCAGAGACAGGCTCTGATCCCGTCATTAGGAGTCCCACAAGAAGATACAACTATCACATATATGCAGAGGCCCTAGTACAATCTCCCTGGTTGTCAGTTCAGTCTCTGTGAGCTCCAGTGGGCCCAGGTTAGTTGTTCCTGTGGGATTCTTATGATGCTCTTGACCACTCTGGCCCCTACAACGCCTCCTGCCCCTTTTTGTCAGGATTTCCTAAGCTCTGTGGGTCTCTGCATCTGTTTCCACCTGTTGCTGGAAGAAGCCTCTCTGCTGACTATTGGGTTAGGCACCAATCTATGAGTATAGCAGAATACCAATAGGCATTGATACATTGTAATTTTTCCCTCCAGTCATGGTTTGTTCTAACTTAGGTCTCTGAGTCATCCAGCGTCTGGGTCCTGGTGTTCCAGGCAGTATCATGGGTGGTCTTACTGATTTCCAAAATATATAACAAACTCAAGAAACTAGACATCAAAAGGAACCAAATAATCCAATTAAAAAAATGAAGTACAGGTCTAAATAGAGAATTCTCAAAAGAAGAATTTCAAATGGTTGAGAAACACTTAAGGAAATGTTCAATATCCTTAGCCAGGGAAATCAAAATGACTCTGGGATTCCACCTTCAAAGGCTTTTATATGAATAGCTGATTCATATGGCCAAGTTACCATGCAGTTTAAGCAGTTCCTCAGTTTGCTACAATGATTGACACACTGTTTTAAAAAACAGTAGATATTTTAAATCACAGTCTTCATACTCTAAAAGAACCTTACTATCATAGTTAAGTAGATATTTTACACTTGGAAAATAGTTATTATAGCTTTGATAGCAAGAGTGGACCATTATGCCACTTTTAATGTATGGTGTTACATTAGGCCAGATGCCACTGGAGAGGCAGGGGCAGGGGCAGGGGCAGGGGCAGGGGCAGGGGCAGGGGCAGGGGCAGGGCAGGTACCTTGTGACTGCCTAGGAGAAGGAAGAGAGGCACCATTGTGGGCAGAAATTCATTTTCTTGGGAAGGTAATGGAAATACTTTCTTGGTGTTTTCAGGCTTAACTGTCTTTGCAGCCAATAGGGTCTAGGTTTGGGAAAGTTCTGGTAGAAAAGACACCCTGAAGCGTCTTGGCCAACAAGACCATGTATGTACACGGAGACTGGTTTGTATGACCAGGTATCCTATACAGACCTTTCAGACTCACAGAATAAAATCTAAACTTTTCTTCAGATGGTCAGCCAATGTCAAAGAAAAGCCAATCATTCTCACAATCTTTAATTTAAAGGGCTTCATCTTTATTTCAAAATCAGCACAATGAAAGCATCCCCTTTTTAAATTGTCAAGCATGGCTCATAGGACTGTGAACTTTTCACATTGTTACTGCATAGACCCCACGAGGAGAAGGCTTCCTTACTAGGAGTTGGGGAGTTTAGACATGATGAGTAAGTACCCTGTGTTTCATAGGGTGAGGGTAAGAGGGCGAAGAATAACTTCTTTCTCAAGCAGGTACTCACAGAACTGGAGATGCCTTGCAACTGAAAAGGTCTCACGTTAGGGCCACAGGTATATCCTCATCTCCCCCTATTACAGATGATGAATGCCTGCCTATTCCAGTGAAATGACCGTGGTGGGACTTCAGAGTGACTTAAAGGTTCTAGTTGGCTGAAACAAGTTTTTCTGGCTCCTGGGGTCATCTCCCTTCTCTTGCAGCTGCCCTGGCTGTTAGAGTCACCAGGGAATGACTTTGAGTATTGTGAGTGAGCTAGCAGGGTCAGGTGCTAACTGCCAGGAGCACACATGTGGAGACAGAGGATACAATTGTAGCCTGAATTGTGATGGTGACCACACCAGGAGAGATCCCTCTGGGCCCAGAAGTGCTTACATGGGGATCGTGTTCAACAACAAGAAAGACAAAGATTCAGAAAAGGATATTTAATGAGCATCATGCAAAAAGCAGCTCTTACCGGATTACAACTGCTTTATGGTTTTGTTCTTCTTTCTTTTCTTATGACATGAAACAAAAACCTTAAAGCAAATAAGAAAAAAAAAATCACATGTCCATAATGTGTGTTGTCTATTATGTTATCTGGAGCCTGTAGTCTGCATTTTGGCTGTTATTGACTGGTGTGGCAGTCTCCCACAGCAGGTTCCTCATGCACACCATGGCCAGAAGCCGTCTTTGCATACACAGGAGCCTTGTTTGGTAGCTTTGTCCTTATGTCCCAGCCTGTCAGTCAGCATCCAGCCACCTGTGTCCTTTCCATTATGTTTTTGTTCCTTGTAATGAAGTGAGTTTTCTTTCTTTTAGAATGAGTGTGAAGATACCCAAAAAATGAAGCCAGGTGCACATTCACAAAGTTCCAGAAAGCGAGCAGGCAGATGAAGCCTCTCAGTCTTTCTTGTAAGTTTCCCCAAGAGGAAAATGTCACTGCTGACATAAATAGTGGAGGCCAAGCATTAACTCCTGAAGGAGATAAAGAGTCTCTGGTCCCTGTTGACCACTCCCACCTCCTCTCAGTGACAGGTCCTGGAGCAAAAGGTCATAGGGCTACGGCTGCACCTGCAGCCAGGGAGGGCCAGACTGAGTCTTCCAAAAGAGCAATGAATGCTCATTAGCATTGAGCCATATGCATCCTTTCACTAAGGGGCAGGTGGGAAGCTCTGTCTCTGTCAAGGGCATTATGCGAAGAACAAGTTTAGAATTCTTTGTATTAAGTACATATGTCCACCAAGTCCCAAGTGCTGTGAAAAGGCTATTCATATAGAATACATCATCAGAAATGAAACAGAAGCATCACCAGAAATGTTTTCTATGTATAATGTAATGGTCACATGTCAGGTGAATGACAAATGCCATCAGGTGCCAAGGGCTGAAATTCTGAGTGGAGATGTGTGATGTATGCCTGGAAATTTGAACTTTGCTGTTGGGTCTGTATACCTGTGAGATGTCACAATGTGCTATCTGTAGTCTGAGAGAGGTCAGCAACAAAACTGGAGACCTTGGGAACCCCTAGAGATGCCTCTCCAAAGACATTCACTTGCATTTTGGTTACTTATAGGAGGAGAAGCTTGGTAAAGAGAGTGAAGCAAAGCAAAAGAATCATAAGGAAATCCCCCAAGCTGTAAGGAAAGCGTGGCTGGCTTTCTCTAAATGTCAGCGTCAGTATGGGAATGTCCCTTGACAGTACTCACTTCTGTGATTTGGAAAAGAGTTTAAAAATGTGCTGTTTTGCTGGTTTCAATTCATCTTTTCCACCCACTCTCATTGAATTTCAACATAATGGTTTTTAAAGGTCTCTCATATACCAAGATAACATTGCAGACATTATACACTATGTTCATATTTAGTTTTAGTTCAGAACTTGTTTTTTATTTATACAAACATCTCTTAACTTATTGATCAGAGAAGTGGGTTTTTTTTCTATTCATTCTTGTATCAGACCGTTATTTAACAGATTCCTATGGAGGTGCATTCTGGTGTTTTACTTCTCTGGCACAGCATCTTCCTCATTGCTTATCTTAATAGTCTAAATATTAAGATATTGGTTAACCTAGTTTGCTAGATATTTTAGCTAGACATTCTCCTTGTTCTCCTCATCTCTTGGATGTCATGTTCTTTTCTCTTCCTTCGTTCCTTCATTCCTTCCTTTCTTTCCTTCTTTTCTCCTCCTCCTTCTTCACCTGGGTGCTGTTTTCTAATACAGATTTCAAATGATTAATTATACACAGTGCTCATTGGTGTGACTTTCTTTAAATGGCTCATGGTTAAATTCATTGAGATTTTTCTTTTCTTTCTGTTTTTGCATCTGTTAGCTTATCATTGTCATCAATTTAGAAAAATCTTGTCCATTATTTTTTCAATTATACCCTCTCTATGTTTGCAAAGATTCCAAGTGCACATCTATAAAATAGGTCAGAGGTTGCTCATGCTTCTTTGCTTTTCACTTTTCTCTCCATACAGCATTACATTTGGTATTGCTAAGTCTTTAAACCCACTAATATTTATTTAATATCATCTTGCAGACATTGTAGATTTTGTGTCTAGAAATTCTATGTGTATCTTTTTTACATCTTCTGTGTGTCTTTGGATGATTATATGTAGTAGTTTTGTCAGGATTGCTGGCCCCAAAATAAATGCACAGAAACTTAATATTAATTACAAATGCTCAGCTAATGACTCAGGCTTGTTACTAGCTAATTCTTATGACTTAAATTAACCCATTTATATTAATCTATATTCTGCCACATGGTGTTACCTCTATTGCACCTCCTGTTTCCTCTTCATGTCTAGCTGACAACTTTGCTGACCCCGCCCTTCTTCTCCCCAATGTCCTTAGTCTGGTTCTCCCACCTAACCTTATCCTGTCCAGCTATTGGCCAGTCAGCTTCTTTGTTAAATCAATCACATACTCCACAATCATACATTAATCTATCTTTCTGAATATTAAAAGATTATGTGGTATAATATCACACATAGCTAAAATTTTTCTGTATCCTGACCTACTAATTTTATACAGCTATTATTTATGAGCATGTTTACACAAATCACTTTATATTTCTTTGTATATATGGTAATTTTGATTAGGTTCAATATTAATTTTACATATTTTGAGTAACTATGAGCCTGGCTGACAAAAAATGCAGCTAAATCACCTAGAAATATGGCTTTATTTATTATTTATTTAGCTTTCCTGCTGTGCTGGGTGGTAACTAATTTAATTTTGATCTTGAGAAAAAACATTTCTGAGGACGCTCTTAACCACTCTCTGTGTCCTGCAAATCCTTTGCTCAGGATAATGGCTGGTGAATTGCCCTTGACAACCTGGAGTAGTTTGTTTACAAACATATTTAGAGTCACTTTTAGTTGAAACTTTGAGAAAGACCGTATGCTCTCAGAGCTTTCTTTTCTGTCTAGAATTCTATTCTGAGGATTTCAGCTTCCTTGACCTCTGTAAATCTTCCCCCTTGGTCCCAATGTTTTACCTATTCCTGAGTTACCTAAGCTGTTGTAAATGAGAATCTCATGCAGATTTAATTATAACTTCTAGGGATGAGGACCAAAATTCTGCAACTTCATGAGCTCCCAATAAATGCTATTATCTATGAGAATTACAATTCCAAGGAATTCTTTCCCCAGGTTTGTCTGCCTGCAATCCAGCAACCTCCTCAGGACCATCATTCACTCCAACTCTGCCTGGGATATGCCGGTACCCTTGCTGTTCTCCCGAGTGTTCTCATTGTTCTGACATGCCCACAGTCGCTTCCCAGCAGTTTACCATCCATCTATTATCACACCCATCCTGGACCAGGGGGAGGAAGCACTTAGCTCACTTAGCTTTGGACTGAAGATACCCAAGACCTAGACTGAGCAGTGTTGACTTCTCCAAAATTCTGTGTCTGTTTCTTCATCTACCCAATGTGCAATAATTGAATCCACCTTGGCAGGCCATTTTCCAGATTACCCAGGAATAAGTACACGAATATAGATTCAAGACCTCTGTTCTTTTCTCATGTCTTTTTCCCTTTCACTTCTATTCCAGTAGTATTTGGAGTGGTGCTATTTCAGATTATTCTATCTTCCACTGTTTACCATGTAACACACCATTGAGTTATTTTTATTTTTCATTATCATGTTTTCCTAAGATCTTTGTTTCTTTATAGGAAGATGTTTGAATTCTTATACGCACATACACACACACACATGCACGTGCACACACACATACATGCATGTACACACACTGTCTTCTATAGATAGTATCTACCTATTATGGTTAGTATTTCCTAAGATCATTGGCAATTCTTAATTATTCACATTTGCATTGTTTATATAAACATACTCAATTGATGTGGGAATGTCTTTCTATATGCTGTGGATATCATTCTTCAAATAAAGGAACTGTTTTGACCCACGTCAGTCACCATAAAAGTAGACAGAGAAAACAAAATAGGGTAAAAGAAAGAGGCAGAAGGCTAGAGAGTCGTGATTCAGCCACCCATGATGCAAAATGTAATGAAATATGTAAGCCATTGGCTATATGGCAGGACAGATTAATGGAAATGAGTTGAATTAAGATGAAAGAGCTAGCTAGCAATATGCCTAAGCCATAGGCCAAACTGCACGAAATTAATATAAACATCTGAGCTGAGTCATTTGGAGGGGGGAAAAGTGGCTGCAGGCAAGTCCAGACATCTGGCCCAACTGTGGGGCTAATCCAGGCGAGAAACTTCATTCTACAGTTGGTGCCCAACGAGGGGCCAAACATCCATATAAAAGCAGAGAAAGCGAAAAGAGGGATCTAGAGCACATAAATGAAGCCAAAAGTGGCTCCCGAGTTGTGTCTCTGAAGTGGGTCATGGTACAGAAATGGTGTGGCATCTGGGCCACAGACAAAATGGCGACAGAGCAGGCAGCATGAGCTGGAACAACGTTGGTTCTCAAAGTCTCACAGAAGACTCGATGTAAGATCCAAGCTGCATGTGATTGATTTAAGGTTTCTGTTTATATTGAACAAAAAGGGAACTGACTCAAAGGTGACTTCTAAGTAGCAGCATTTCCTTGGGTCTGTTCTGTTTGCTGGCAGTGAGCAAAGACATGGCCCCTTTAAGAGCTGCTTCCTGACTCAGCATTAGTGGCAAAAACATGTGGCTCTTTAAGAGACCAGTTGGCAAATACTTAAATAGAGTCCATGAGCAGCGATGGTTGCTGTGGTACTCTATTTGATGATGGTATGGACTCTAAAATTTCCCGAATTGAGAAGGTAAAAGGTTTCACAACACTTAATATTGTTTCCTAGATAGAATTGGTAAGGCAGGGGTGGCTCTGGTACCTCCTCCACATTGGAAAGTTGCAGAGCAGGGCAGAGTCAGCAGGCAGAGCAGTGATGCATAGACTAGCATTTTAATAGCACTCCTGGTTAGAAAATGATTAAGGATTTGCAATAAAATGGATTCAGATGAAGAAAACACTAAATAGGTTACATAGACTTCAGAGAGAAAAGGGAGTAGAGAAAGTCCTTAAAAAAGAGAAATAGAGTATAAAAACATAAGCCACTGAAAGACAGAAAATAGACACAGAATCTGGATTATGGTTGTTATTATGTTTTCTTTTAATTTTTAACTGTTAATGAGCTAACTGCAGAAAAACATTTTATTGCAAAGGCTGCTAAGTTAAACAAACATATATATATTTTAAAGGTATCTTGACTTTGAAATTTGGGTCTAAGGATATGTTGCTTTGGAAAAGAAGTTCTGTTTTTTTTCTCACAGAAGATGAGAACCTGTGGATTGTTTCCAGGCAAATATGGTTTCACCAACCAAGATTGCCTGAAAAAAATTATTTGATGGGAAGATATGGCCACATCTGCTTCAAGGCTGCAACTAAGATGGTCCAGTCTCCAGAACCTGTAAGACTGCCTGCGCCCTTCAATCAGTAGGAAGTAGTAATGGAAATTTTCGCCCAAATTCCCAAAATATTGCTTATAAATGTTTGTTTTTATAATGAATGGTTAATGGTCACAGTTAATCTCTTTCTCAAAATAAAAAGGGGGATAAGGTATATGAATGATTTTAAAAAGATAGATAATTGAATTTACTTTAATCCAAAAATCAGTTGTTAATCTAAAAATATTTTAAATTGGCATAAATTTTGGTTTGTTGATACAAATTTGAGGCAATTTTTATTATATAGTATGCATATTTCTAGTCTTGTTTAAGATATTGTTTATGCAATTTCTTTAAGATTGTAATGTGTAATTAAGAAATGTACATTAATAGTCATCTGTGATAATTAAATTTATAGTCATTTTAGTTAGTATTTTTAGGTATATTTTAAAAGATATATTTCAATTAGATAAGTAATCTTCAAACACTTCAAAGACCTACAGAATATACCATTTAAAATATTTTTAAGAACTTAGACTTTTCTGTACAGTGAGACAGGTCTACTCTTGGCAGCACCAATATACTTCAAGAAAAATGGTCATCAAAGAAACTTCACGTGGAATTTACTTTCCTTGTGGCAAAAGTTAACCACTGGACAAAAAATTGTTCTTGTATTGATTGCTTGATAGTATGCTGTATAAACTGGACATGCAGGTTCCATAGGAAAGTGACCTCTGAACTTTGGCAGAACAAGCTGAGATGGTCTTTCAGGTTCCTGCTTCACAGAGAAAACTGCCAGACATTCTTCAGGATAATGAAATATGCCAGAATGGGTAGATCAGTCTTTCAGATTTCCTGCACACTGAAAGGTATGCCAGAGACTCTGGGCCTATAGGCTGAAGATGGATGCCCCACCATTTTACAAAGAACTTTGGGTGATTGTCCAGGCAGACAGATGTCATCTCTGTCATTTCTAGATTTTGGAACTTGCTTGTACCTCTTCTTTACTCCGGTAATATTATATTCTTCTGAGGTCTTTGATGTAGTTGAAGATTAGATAGTTATAAGTATAGGTTTTCTTAGTTATTTTAAAATATTTAAAATATTAGATATACAACTTTAGACTCACAAGGATAAAGTAGATGATGGAATATTTTTTTAATTTTACTAAATACAAATAGACTAGATATTATAACTATAATTCTTGCTTGATAGATGTTTTGTTACATGTAATTTTGTGTTAAAATTGAAACCTTTCTTTTCGACTAGACAGAAAACAGGAAGTGATTTGGAAGTGTCCTTCTTTATGCTGTGAAATAAAAGGACTGTTTTGATCATGGTAGACACCACAGAAGTAGGCAGGAAATCTGAACATAGAAAGGGAAAGGAGGGAGGTGTCAATAGAGACGCAATTCATCTGCCCAAAAATCAACATGAAAGAAATAATAGGTAATCCATAGCCCACATGACAGGACAGATTGATGGAGATGGGTTGAATTAAGATTAAAAAAAAAACAAAAACTAGCTAGCAATATACCTGAGACATAGGCCAAGCAGGATGAAATTGTATAGGTGTCTGTGTGTTTCTTTGTGACTTTGGGATTGCTGATCCAGATAAGCAGCAGCGGGCAGGTGGAACTTGGAGGGCCAGAAACCTCATGTAACACTTTATTGTCTTCTCCTCCAGTATCAGCATTTGAATAAGTTCGCTTAAAGTGTGTTATGTGAAAATGATATTTGAAGTCCTAAACTATCTGTAAAAAATTCTGATGTGTATAGTGGCTATAATCATTGTATCAGCTAAAAATTGCATTTGTGGGTAATTAGACACCAGTAAAAAGTAGATTAAGTGAGGCAGGGTTTTTTCTTTATCTACATTATAGATGAAAATATGTTCCTATGTTGCAGCCAAATGTTACTGTGATGCAAAAAAGGTTCATGTGTCTTAAAGTTTCTATTGCTGTGAAGAGATATCATGATCACTGCAACTCTTATAAAGAAAAATACTTAATTGAAGTGATAGCTTACATTTCAGAGGTTTAGTCCATTATCATCACGGCTGGGAGCATGGCAGCACACATGAAGCCATACATGGTCCTCGAGAAGCAGCTGACAACTCTACATCTTGCAGGCAACAGGAGGTGGTTTAAAATACTCAGCAGTATCTTGGGAGTACCAGACCTCAAAGCCCAGGTCTACAGTGACACGCCCACCTCCTCAGTGATACACTTCCTCCAACAAGGCCATACCTACTCCAACAAGGCCACAGCTTGTAATAGTGCCACTCCCTTTGGGGACCATTTTCTTTCAGACCATGGCAATTTCCCTTGGTTGGACCACAGAAGAGAATAGATTCTTTCTCAAACATTAATCTGAGCAAAGTGTTCATTGAGAAGATTAACATTTAAATTGATAGACTTATAAAATAGATTGCCCTCCTGGATGTTTCTGTTTTTATCCACTGAAGTGAAAGTCTATAGAACTCTCCTATAACCCCTGCCTAACCCCACAAATAAATTAAACTGAATCCTGAAAAATCTCTTATATGATTTCCCTTCTACCTTAACCCTAAGCATGGACATCAGTTTTACCCTGTGTTTTGTTCTTGAGACCTCTAGTCTTTAGACCCTAAATATAGAATTGGTTTTCCTGCTGCTCTGACAGCTCATTGCTAATCTTGAAGTTAATATTATAATCTTACAAATTAATTATCTATAACTTTCCCTTTGCTCTTTTACTGCCTACATAAATTCTGTCCATGTATTCTCTCTCTCTTTCTCTCTGTTATACACACACACACACACACACACACACACACACACACACACACACACACACACTTTCTATTGGTGTTGTTTCTCTAGAAAGTCTGACTGATGGAGTCACTAGTGTCCTATCAATCATTCTGTGATATGGGATGTCTTTGTGTATGTTGTGAATACCACTGGTTAATAAAGAGACTGTTTGAGTCTATAGCAAGGCAGCTTGGAGACAGACAGGAATTCTACCAATGATAAAAGAGAAGCACGGAATCAAGGAGATGCTGCAAGCTACTGCCTTAGAAAGCAAGGTATAAACAAATACAGGTAAGCCATGAGCCATGTGGCAATACACAGATTAATAAAAATGGGTTAAATTACAAGATCTAGCAAGTAATAAGCCTGAGTTACAGCCAGAACAGTTTTTAATTAATGTAAGCCTTTGTATGATTATTTGCAGGTCTGGACCCTGGGATGGATGGGCCGGAAACTTCTAGCTTTAGTTCTGACCTTCTGAATTCTGGCTCCTCATCAACTCCAGACCTTAAGTTTGTATTTCAGGTAACAAGTCAAATGAAGATGGAAAGGACTACCATGCAGCCAAGTCAGCTCACTCTGTAGATTCTGCTCCATTTCACTAACTAGACTTTAGTCACATGACCATTAGACTATAAAAACGAGGCTCAGAATCTAGTTTCTCACTTTGTTAGAATACCATTCCCAAATGGAACAGAATTGGATTATCCTCTGGAAGAAATGAAGGGTGAATATGGGAAAGGTACCTCTAATCAGAAAGAATCATAGTCACTGATGTCTATAACATATGATAAATATCCCATATTGAGTTCGATCAAAAATTTAAATTTTCAAAACTTTCTCATTTACCATAAAATTAGAGAAACATTTTGCCACTTTGCTTCATTTTAACTACATACATGAATATGAATTCTAAAAAAAAAGTTGTTGAGGGATGTCTGTGTACCAAGAGGTTTTCAAATTCAGCTAATGCATTATTAAAGAAGAAATTTTAAGTTAGTTGCAGTTGAAATTTGTATATTTAATGTATTTATGTTTAAATGCATTCTTCTAAAGTATTCTTGCATAGTTGTAAGCTTACTTCACCTCTTTGGTCTTAAGCTATTAATTTATTAAGATAAAGACTCTCATCTTAAGAAAAAACCTAATTCCCATCTGTGCTGAGTCATCATAAAATATAAACATGAAAATAAGATTTCATGTATGTTATTTGCATCTATCTATATATTATACTCAACCCTAAAACATAAATATCTATGTTGCTGCCACTTAGGATGTAGTTTTTACTTTCATTATTTTGATTCATTAGGTTGAATACAATTTCATGGAACTGGTGCTGGGAATTGGGTTATCATTTTGTTACTATTATTTAATGTTATCATTACTATTTATTATAAAGTAGAACAGAATGGCAAAACATTTGAGGTAATAATGCATATCTTCATAATCTATATACAGGAAAGTGGTGAGTTGTTACAGTGATTCATTTCTTATGTTGACACATGCAAGGTTAATTATTCTCAAATATATGCATACTGACCTTTCAGCTCACCTACCCATATCTCTTAATGAAATTAGATTAACAGCAAAAATTTTCAAACTCAGCAGCTCACTCATGGAAAAGAGAAGATTCTTTTCACCCCTGCAGAAATGGCATTTCCTGTCTTAGAAGTGTTCAAGAAGGAGACCTCTACTTTTGCCCTGTGAGAGCTCCTAGTGTGAGTGATGCACCCTGCTGCTTCTGTAGGCAGTAGGAAGTCTCTAGGGCAATAGAATCCATGGCAACAGGGCAGATTAAAATGATTCATTTCGCTGGTCCCAAAGTCCTTTTCCTGGATGAAAAGCAATGATGTATCAAGTGTGAGTCAGTCTCTGGTATTAATAGCCAGTAGTTATGTTGCTCATTTGCAAATGCCACTTGTCTATTGTGCATATATACTGGTTTACATTTTCTTTGTTGGTAATTTCAAACAATTGACAACCTTTCCTATCCACCCGACAATAAGTACCTGTGATACAAGAAATAGCCATGGCAATAGGGTTATTGCTGAAATCAATGAAGCAGCAATGTATAAATGCAGAGATAAATAGTTATCCATATTTCCCAATTTCTTAGAGGAACACCTTTCTGACAAAAATACAGATATTAGTTTTTGAAAACAATGAATAACTGCTTTTCTACTGTTTAATGGATTTCACATTGGGTATAGGGTTTGATGCTAAATCTTAGCATTTGAACATAAATTATTTTTGAATTAACTCTTGAATAGTGTTGACAAAGCAGCATATCTTAATATTTTTTCTGTCATCACTATTTTCAAATTTGATAATTATTTGACAAGATGGAAGCTACATTTAAATAACAAAAATTGAGCAAAAAGCTTAATCCTTGATATTTGACAATTTAGGTCAATTTGATCAAACTTTTCAGAGAAATTTTCATACATGGTATGATAGATATAATTTGAGTTGATCAAACAAATATAAGATAACTGTCATGTAGTTTTCTCTTTCACCATTTGATACAGAGTTCTAAAAGTAAAATGATAATAAACATCCAACTTTATGAGTGAGTTTCACTAATATTTGGAACAAATATGCAAGAATTTTAATTTTTTTATGAGAAAGTGATGGATGGCATCACTACTAAAGGGGGTAAAATTTTGTCACGATCCACATCATTTATTCTAGGTGCAAGTTGAGTAGTCTCATAGAGACATTAAAACATTATTCATTGTTGTTTGTTGTTTTTCAGAGTATCTGTGCTCTAGCTTTAAGGTTTTCCATGTGATCCTTCGTTTTATTGCTTGACCTTAGAGAATTTACCTAACAGCCAATTACACACAACATTTAAGTCCGAATTCAGTTATCTCAGGTCTAATAAGGATAAATAGAGTGATGGTCAGGACTCCAAGTACTGCCCTTTGAGGACAGGTATTATTTGTCTTGCTCCCCAAGTCTCACTAGCATAGTTGGTGTCTCTTTCATCAAGGCCATTTAATCTAACTTTTACCTTGACCTATTCATCAGTTTTCCCTTGGTGCCATAAATCTCAAAGTATGGTTCTCAGGGAGCAGCATATCTCCATTGTCTGGAACTCATTAATAATCAACATTTTGGGTCTTCACAATAGACCCACATATCACAAATCTTGGAGGAGAAGAGTACTAAACTTCCTGAACTTGATTAACTCTGTGTATATCTGTCTCTGTTTCACTCTCCTCTCTTTCTGTCTGTCTGTCTCTTTCTTGTATGTGTGTGTGTGTGTGTGTGTGTGTCTGTGTTTAATCTTTGTTGTTTTTTAGTGGTGCTAAAGATATAATCTAGGGTCATGTACATAGTAAAGAAGGGCACACAGTAAACGTACTGTACAACTCTTCTACATCTCCAGTTCTTACTATTACACTGATACTCACTAACTTTTGAACACTGTTGTCCTGCTCTGGTAGTGTTTAGCACACCTGTAATAGGACTTTGTTGACACACTAGTGTTGTGTGATATTTTGTCTGTGTTCTGACAAATAAAGCTTGCTTGGAGATGAAAGTGCAGAGCTAACCACTAGTTGACTATAGTAGCCAGGGGGTAATGGCTCATGCCTTTAATCCCAGTACTCCGGAGGTGGAGGCCAGAATTGATAGAGCAGGCTGGAGATAGGATCACAGCCTTTCTTTGGTCAGAGGATTCAGAGAAGTTGGACGCTGTGGCTGCTCCCTTGCTTTTTTGATTTTTCAGGTTTTTAACCCCTGTATCTGGCTCCTGGTTTTTATTGATAAAATTAATTAGATTTAGTTCCCTTCTCTTTTAGTCCAGCCTCACTTTCTAGCTCATACCAACACCAGGATCATGATTATTTCTTTCAAAAGTAACATCCTTGCAATCCTCTATCACTTAATTCAATTTATACCCTGTTACAAGGGTATAAATAGAAATTAATCTACATAAAATATAGAATTGGTTCTTCTCAAAACTCAATACAGTAGTTTATAGAGTATTTTCATCACTGTCAATCTTTTTCTTGTAAGCATAAGGATCTCCATCAGCTTACTGTAAATACATGTCTCTTTTTCTGTCACCACCCAACCATTCTGTTTACAATTAAATCAATTAAACAAATTGCTATTGATAAACATATATGTTGTTTCCAGATTTTAGCAGGCAAGTAATGCTGTACTGAACACTTGTATTTATAAAACTGTTTAAATATGTTTCTATAGTATAAGTTCCCCATAGTAAAATTCTTCACCAAAGATAATACACATATGTATTAATTTATGTTTATTATTTTCTGTATTCTTGATGTTCTGGCATCTGGGTCTTCACTTATCATCAAAAGGCTGTTTCTTCCAGAATTAACATTGTATAGAGTTATCTCCACACAGAGAAAGAATGAAGTCTACACCTATCATTGTGGATAAATCTTACAAAGCCATTGTTGGAAGACAATGAAAGTTGGAAGAAAATACACATTATGAAAATATTTATATAAGGGTACAAGGCAATATGAGCATTGCAAAATGAAGAAATATTATAAAAGCAAGAACTACTTCATGAAAACTGGTGTTGTATAGATTGGCATGTATTATCTGAATCTCAATTTGTACAGATATATGAAATATATCTAGGCTAGAAATAGAGCTTGTTTATGGCTATAAATATGTGCTATGATGAAGGGAAAAGGATTTTTAGACAAATTTTACCATCTTCACAACCATTAAGAAGGTAGCCTAGGACTGTGTTGAAGATGAGATGATTAATAAATAGTACATTGTCACTGAGGATACCAAATCACAAACATTAAAAAATGAATTCTATGGTGATAATTGTCCAAAGAACATATATAAATTTTATTTAATAACATCGAGACTGAAACCCTTAGTAAATGACAATTTCTTTAATTTTGCAATGGATTCTTGAGAAAGACCTTTTTAGTTTAGGTCTTGAAAAGAAAAGCATTCATTTATAGTAATACCTTACAAGGAGACCACTAGGCATAATTTGGTGGTTAAAAGGAAGAAAGTGTCACATTATCTATTAATCACAGAAATCAGGCCTTCTCTAGAAGATGAAGTCAACAGAAACACATGCTTGTCAGTCACAAACAAATACCAGCTATTTTTCCAATAGAGGAAGCCATAGTTTCAGAGGGACAGCATACTACATTTTAGCTATCTTGGTGTTGATAATATATGGTGGATCAACAAAGAATACAATATCAATTATTTGTAGGGATTCTAAATTCCATTAGTGTGTGTGTATGTGTGTGCATGCTTATGCAGAAATACTTTTTTATTGTTTTTTGAAATCAATATAAAACATTATATAAAAAGTAAAACATTCAGAATAGATAACAAAAAATGCAGTAATAAAACTTCTCTTTTCTCTAAAATACATGAAACATAAAAAAATAAAATCAAAAGCTTCTCAAACCAGGTTAGGCTCAACTAAGATAAAGAAAGCATAGTAGGTCACATCTAATGCCCATGGATGCACTATGGCTACAACTTTCTTTCTGCTAAGCAACCCTTCTACAGTCAATCCAGAAGTTTTGTTTTGTTCTGTTTTGTTTTGCGTGTGTGTGTTTTAAATCACTTTATTCACCCATCATCTTTCAATAAAAAAGAATGATTTTGCCTAAAATCCACTAATGAGTGAATACATCCCCTGCTTATTCTTCTGGGTTTCTGAGACTTTGCTCAGAAGGATATTCTCCAAATTCATCCATTTGCCTGCAAATTATAGGATATCATTTTTTTCTTACTGCTGAGTAGCACTTCATTGTGTAGATGTACCACAGTTTGTTAATCCATTCCTCAGTTGAGGGGCATCTAGGTTGCTTCCAGGTTCTTGCTATTATGAATAATGCTGCTATGAACATAGTTGAGCTAATGCTTTTGGGGAGTGAATGTATGTATTTAGGGTATATCCCCAATAGTGTTATTGCTGGATCCTTGGGGAAAGTCATTCCCAGTTTTCTGAGAAACCTCCATACTGCATTCCAGAGTGGCTGAACAAGTACTCCCACCAACAATGGAGGCATGTTCCCCTTACTCCACAACCTCTCTAGCATAGGCTGTCATCTGTGTTTTTGATCTTAGCCATTCTGATAGATGTAAAGTGCTATCTCAAAGTTGATTTGATTTGTACTTTGCTGATGGCTAAAGATGTTGAGCATTTTTTCTAGTATCTTTCAGCCATTTGTAATTCTTCTGCTGAGAATTTCATTTTTAGTTGTGATCCCAATTTTTTGATTGGGTTATTCACGGTTTGGGGCTCTAGTTTGTTTAGTTTTCCATATATTTCAGAGATCAGTCCTCTGTCACTTGTAGGGTTGGTGAAAATCTTTTCCCATTCTGTAGGCTGTCATTTGTTTTAATGACTGTGTCCTTTGCCTTACAGAAACTTCACAGTTTCTGGAGATCCCACTTATTGATTGGTATTCTTAGTGTCTGTGCTACTGGTGTTATATTTAGGAAGTGGTCACCTGCCAAAGCATTGGAGGGTATTTCCCACTATCTTTTCTATCAAGTTCAGCATAAATGGTTTTATGTTGAGGTCTTTGATCCACTTGGATTTGAGTTTTGTGTAGGGTGGTAGGCTTGGGTCTATTTGCATTTTTCTACATAGTACCATCCAGGTATGCCAACACAATTTGTTGAAGATACTATCTTTTTTCCATTGAATATTTTTGACCTCTTTGTCAAAAATCAGGTGATCATAGGTGTGTGGGTTAATGTCTGGATCTTCAATTGATCCACAAGTCTGTTTTTATGCCAGTCCCGGTTGTATTTATTGCTGTAGCTCTATAGTATACCTTGAAGTCAGGGATGGTGATGCTTCCTGAGGTTCTTTTGTTGAACAAAATTGTTTTGGAAATCCTGGCTTTCCTGTTATTCCAAATGAAGTTGAGTATTGTTCGTTCAAGGTCCATAAAACATTGTGTTGGGATTTGGATGGGCAGTGCATTGAATCTGTAGATTGCTTTTGGTAACATTGCTGTTTTTAATGTTGATCCTCCCTATCCTGGAGCATGGGAGGTCTTTCCATTTTCTGATATCCTCTTCTATTAATTTCTTTCTTCAGTGACTTAAAGTTTCTGTCAAACAGACCTGTTACTTGTTTTGTTATAGATACACCAAAGTATCCAATGCTATTTGCAGCTATTATAAAGGGTGATGTTTCCCTTATTTCTTTTTCATCCTGTTTGTCTTTAGTGTATAGGAGAACTACTGATTGCTTTGAATTAATCTTGTATCCTGCTACATTGCTGAGGGATTTTATCAGCTGTAGAAGTTCCCTGGTAGATTTTTGTGGGTTACTTATTTGTACAATCATATTATCTGCAAATAGAGATAGTTTTACTTCTTCTTTTCCAATTTATATCCCCTTAATCTCCTTTTGTTCTCTTATTGTGTTGGCTAAAATCCTAAGAGCTATATTGGATAGATTAAGGGAGAGGAGACAGCCTTGTCTAGTTCCTGATTTTAGTGGGATTGCTTTGAGTTTCTCTCCATTTAGTTTGATGTTGGCAGTCAGCTTCTTGTAAATTGCCTTTATTATACTTAGGAATTTTCCCTGTATTCCTGATCTCTCCAGGACTTTTATCATAAAGGAATGTTGAATTTAGTCAAAGGCTTTTTCAGCATCCAGGTGATGACCATGTGGTTTTTTTCCCTTCAATTTGTTTATATGATGGATGACATTTATAGTTTTTCTAATGTTGAACCATATCTGTATTTTTAGGATGAAGTCAATTTGATTGTGGACAATAACTTTTTAAATATGTTGTTGTAATCAGTTTGCCAGAATTTTGCTGAGAATTTTTGCATCAATGTTCATGAAGGAAATTGGTCTGTAGTTCTCTATCTTTGTTGCATCTTTGAGTGTCTTGGGTATGAGGGTGGGTTATTGTGGCCTCATAAAAAGGGTTTGACAATATTCCTTTAGTTTTCACTGTATGGAACAGTTTGTTGAGTATTGGTATTAGTTCTTCTTTGAATGTCTGGTAGAATTCTGCATTAAAACCATCTGGACCTGGGCTTTTTTTATTTGGGAGACTTTTAATAAGTGCTTCAATTTCTTTTGGTATTATAGGTCTGTTTAGGTCTTTAACCTGTTCTTGATTTAATTTTGGTAATTGGTACTTGTCTGAGAAGCTGTCCATTTCTTTTAGGTTTTCCATTTTAGTGGAGTATAGATTTTCAAAGTATGGTGTGATAGTTCTCTGAATTTCCTGGGTGTCTGTTGTTATGTCTTCCTTTTCATTTCTTATTCTGCTAATTTGAATACTCTGTGTGTGTGTGTGTGTGTGTGTGTGTGTGTGTGTGTGTGTGTGTGTGTGTGTGTGTGTGTTTTGGTTAGCTTGACTAAGAGTTTATCTATCTTGACTTTTTCAAAGAACCAACTTTTTGATTCATTGATTTTTTTTGTATTGATCTCTTTGTTTCTATTGTACTGATTTCAGCCCCAAGTTTGATTATTTCTTGTCATCTACTCCTTCTAGGTGAGTTTTCTGCTAATTGTACTAAAGCCTTAAGCTGAGTTGTTAGGTCTCTTGTGTGAGCTTACTCTTGGTTTTTCATATAGGCATCTAGTGCTATGAATTTTTTCTTAGGGCTGCTTTCATTGTATCTCATAAGTTTGAGTATGTTATGAATTCATTTTCATTAAACTCTAGAAAGTCTTTGATTTCTTTCTAAACTTCTTCCCTGACCCAGTGGTGGTTCAATGTACAGATTTTCAGTTTCCAGAAGTTTGTAAGCTTTCTGTGATTTTTGTTTTTGTTGAATTCTAACTTTAGGCCATGGTGGTCTGATATGATACAAGGGGCTATTCTCATTTTTTTGTATCTATTGATATTTGCCTTATGACCAAGTGTGTGGTCAATTTTAGAGAAAGTTCTATGTGGTGCTGAGAAATATGTATATTACTTTGTGTTTGGATGAAAACTTGGTAAATATCTATTAAGTCCATTGTGTATCAATAACATTTGTTGGACCCCTTATTTCTTTGTTGAGTCTTTGCCTGGTTGACCTATAAAAAGGGTGAAAGTGGGATACTGAAGTCTCCAATATATTAGAGTGTGATATTTGATGTGGGGTTTAAGCTTTAATAGTGTTTCTTTTACATATGAAGTTGCTCTTATAATTAAGGGCATAAATATTCAGGATTGAGATATCATCTTCATCAATTTTTCCTGTGATGAATAAATAATGTCTATCTTGGTCTCTTTTGATTGATTTTGGTTTGAAGTCTACTTTGTGAGGTATTAGGATAGCAACACCAGCTTGTTTCTTGGGGCCTTTTGATTGAAAAGTCTTTTCCCATCCCTTTACTGTCTTTGCTTGTGTTTGTCTGTGGAGTTGAGGTGTGTTTCTTGTATGCAGCAGTAGGATGGTTTCTGTTTTTGTATCCACTGTGTTAGGGTGAGGTTTTTTATACATGAGTTAAGTTCATTGATGTTAAGGGATATTAATGACCACTGATTGTTACTTCCTGTTATTTTTGGTGATAGTTTGTGTGTATTTCCTTTCTTAGGGTTTTTCTTCTGTGGGATTATCGATTGTTTGTAGTTTCATAGGTGTATCTGTGATCCTTAGATTGGAGTTTTCCCTTAAGTGCTTTCTGTAGTGCCTGACTTGTGGATAGATATTGTTTCAACTTGTCTTTGTCATAAAATATCTTGCTTATTCCACCTATGGTAGTTAATAGTTTTGCTGGGTATAGTAGTCTGGTTTGGCAGCCATGCTCTTTTAGTGTCTGTATAACTTCTGACCAGGATCTTCTCGCTTTCATTGTTTCTATTGAATAGTCAGGTGATAGTCTGAAGGGTCTGCTTTATAGATAATTTGGCCTTTTTATTTTACAGCTCTTAATATTTTTTCTTTGTTCTGTATGTTTTGTGGCTTAATTATTATATGACAGGGAGACTTTTTTGGGGGGAGGTCTAATCTATTTGGTGTTCTGTAAGCTTCTTGTATCTTTACAGGCACATCCTTCTTTAGATTGGGAAAGTTTTCTTCTATGATTTTATTGAATACATTATCTGTGACTTTGAGCTGTTATTCTTCTTCTATTCCTAATATTCTAAGGTTTGTTCTTTTCATGACATTCCAAATTTCCTGAATGTTTTGTGTTATGGCTGTTTTTGTTTTTGTGTTTTCTTTGAGTGATTTATCTATTTCCACTATTGAGTCTTCCACTTCAGAGATTCTCTCTTCCATCTCTTGGATTCTGTTGCTTATGCTTGTATCTATAGTTGCAGATCATTTTTTCAGATTCTCTATTTTATTCTTTGCTTTGTTTTGTGCCTTCTTTATTGTTTCTATTTCAATTTTTAGTTCCTAGAATGATTCTTTCATTTGTTGGATTTCTCTTTCTTGGTTTTCTTTGTGTTCTTTCAAGGATTTGTTTATCTCTTCCAATTTTTTATTTGTTTTTTCTTCTATTTCTTAAGGGACTTTTTCATATCCTCCTTTAAGGATTCTATAATCTTTATAAGGGTGTTTGTATCATTGTTTTCTCTTCATTGCTCTGTTCAGGTCTTGGTGTTGCAGAGGTATTAGCTTTTTCTGGTGGTGTCTTGTTGTTCTATATATTGTTATATGTGTTATTGCTTCCTTGGTTCACTCTTAGCCTGGTCTTAGTGGAATCTTAGTCCATTGTGGCTAAAGGGATTGTGTGTCTCCTGTCTGCTCTGGACAAGGAGTCTGCATGATTTCTTGCTCTAGTCAGGTCACAGGATCCTTGTTGTCTGAACCTGACTGACTCCCACTCTGCCTTGGCCAACACAGGGTCATGTTGTTCAGAGATGTCCATCCCTCTGTGATGACACAGCCTGTTGAAAGTAGGGCCCTGGCATCTGTGATGTGACCCCTGGTATTTCTAGGGAAGGCTTCCCTCAGCCCTAGTCCAGGGCAGGCCTGTCTGTGAGGTAATTCTGGGACTGTGGCTCTGGCCTCTGGGATGTGGTCCCTGGGAGGCCCAGGGGCTGGAACTCACGTCCCCCTCAGCACTGAACCTTGGATCTTCGCTGTCTTAAGCAGACTAATTCCCACTCTGCCTCAGACAACATGGGTCATGCTGTTCAGAGAGACATTTGTCCCTCTGTCACATGCAGTAATATTAATCATAACACCAAGCCTTGTTGAACAATGATAGTTTGCCAGGTAGGTATTTTGCTAACTATAAATATTTTGTGATTTGCTGTTTGTAAACAGTTTATTAAATAGTTACTATAATTAACAAATCTACAAATGAGGAAACACAGAGAGGTTGAGTAGGTCAGTATGGATCTCTGTTGTCTGTCTGATGATAAAGCTCAGACTACTCTACACAATGCTTTGGTGTCATTTTCCTCGGCTTGGCTACATGCAGCACAGTTTTAGTTTCCAAAAAGAATGTTTATTGTAAAGTAAAAATATTCAAACTAAACAACTTGAAAAACCCTCTATTTGTAATGAACTAGATATGTCCTCTAATTGGGATATAGTTCAGGTTCTTAGGAATCTGGAAAAAATGTGGTATATACAATATGGTATATATAATGGTTATGATTTCCCTGTTGATTCCTATTTTATGGATCAGCTTAAGCCCTATTATTACAAAATTGAAAGAAACTTTGTGATTGACCATGACTTGACCTATTTTCTGGAATTTCACATGTTTTATACCCTATATCTAACCTTTATCCTGATAATAAGATGTTCTGCCAAAGTATTTTGAAATGTTCTGCCAAGTTTTTACATAACTGAAAGCTCTTGCAAACTCTATAGCCTTGAATTTTGGGGGGATAATATAAACCCTACTTTCTTCTAGTCTTTACGCTATTTTTTTAAACCCTGGGTTAGGGAGATAATCTTGCTTGGCAAAAAAATAAACTTCATTTAATTTGGCTAAAAAAATTGAGGCAATGATCTTTTACTCATATTCACTGGGATTAACAATTGGAAGCTCCTAGAAGATCAAGAGCCCAACCCAGTTTCTGAAGCTGGACCTTCACTCTGGGACTCCAGAACTGGAAAGCTGCCTTATAAGGTGCATACTTTGAAAATGGTCCAAAGCTCTGAAGCATTCTTTCAGTTTGGTGCATTATTGGGAGTGGGTCCCAGAGCAGCTTGACCACACAACTGCCATGATAGACTTAATGAAAGCCAGACAGGAAGGAAGCTCTTGCTGACAGCACCTGATAGTACTAAGAATGGCCCAGAAGAGCCCAAGAGCAGACACCATCCAGGGAGGATCCAGCACCTAAGGGAAAGTACCTGACATTCCAAACATTCCCTTCCTGGTAAATGGACAGATGGTCTCCAGGTATACCTGCTGATCTGTTAATATAGGGAAAATCACCACTGCTAAATGTTGAAACATCCCTAGAATTCAAAGCAGCCAATGAATTCATAATAAGTACCATTAGCCTGAACTTGAAACAATCCCAGGACTGTATCCTCAAAGCTCTGACGCTCCTGGAGCCCGACCCCCCAAAAAATCCTTTACTTCCTGCTGTTCAGGGTTTTTCCTACTCTACCATTGTGTTAGATGGATGAACAGTGTGGCTAACTTGTTAATAAAGAGACTCTTTGCTGTTGCATTGGTGGTCTTTTGGGAATCTAGAGGAGTCATTGGTAAGTTATAGAGCTTGTCTTGGTCCATGACATCTCATACTATTGCTGGTGGGATCCAGTCTGGAGGATGGTACATGACAAGGTACATGAACTCCAGTCCAGGGCACTAGCAATATGTTCCACTGCCCATATGGTTTTTTGGAGCCTGGTTCTTGGTCCTCTGTGGTTTGTTTGTTGTCTCGCTAGGACACTAACAAGAAGTTGGTCTGCCCTCCTGGTTCTGGGATACTGGGAGCCAAAATGATAAATCACTCAAGCCCAGTTAAATGAACCAATAAAAGTGGACACTGCATGTATTGTTGTTTGTTTTGTTTTGTTTTTGACTGGTCTCCTTTTACTACATGAATGTTCTGTGTTTCTTGTTTACCACGTTCATTTTTGCTAACTTGCTCCCTTGAATATTTTGTGCTCTGTGTTTACTAATTTTATTTTTGTTTGTTTTTTTTCCCCTGTGTTTGTCCCTTTAAATTTGCTTCATCTAAGGCCACTGCTGGTTCCTCTGCCACTGCTGCCCTATCTCACAGCAGGCCAAGCACTTTCTTGCAGTTTGATTTTCAAACTTGAGTCCACTGCTAGGTGCTGGCTACAATAAAACCTACACAATGGTTGGGGGGAAAATGAGCAGCAGAAAGCTCTTCAGGCATGCAATGCCACGGGAAAAAACAAAACTGTGTTCCCAAAAGGGGGGCAAAATAAACACTCCAACAGGGAAGAGCAAGAAGATGAGCTGCTTGGCTGTATTCCATACTGTCTTAACAACCAGTGCTTTCTGTGTCCGGTTGCATCCCCTGGTCATTGGATTTGGTTTTTAGATAGGAATAATATTACAATACTGTTTTATACTGTTCTGCTTAATTGAAAACCTGGCTCTGGAGTTGACTTAGAGATAATTCTCCCTTCTCTAGATCCAAGCAAATATATGTATTTAAGTTTTCTGTCTGTCCCATTACAGACCATCTACTTGATATAGTAACAACAACAACAAAAAAATCAAAACACAACATCAAAAACAAAAATAAAACAAAAAACCAAACCATAAACCAACCAACCAAACAGATACCAGAAGCAAACACTATAGTAATTAAATATATATATGCCTTCTATAATTTTTATTCCTCAATTGAGGTGATATAAATGAAGATTTGTTTACTATGGTCAATAAGTGTTTGCTCTTTAAAAATAAACTAAATAACAGGTCTTCTGGATGTTAACTTTATTTCAAATGTTATGTACTAAATCAAAATTTTTATTCTTACATGTCCTCAGATTCACTGAGTCTGAATTTTTCAGAACAGAGACACTGTCATTTAATATATACAAAAATTCTTCTAATAATTTTATCAATTTTAGTTTAAATACTTTAAATAACAGACTAAGTCTAAAAATATACCTATTAAAAAATTAAGACATAATTGCATCCAAAAGCAAAACTAAATAAGAGAGATGATGAAAGAAACTATCTCGTAGAAAAATCAGCCCAGTCCTTCTTCTGACCTAGGGATGCTGCATCTCTAACCTGATTTGGATGCTGACCTGACATCACTAGCAGAGACTGACATCTAAAGTTGGGTCTTCTAACTAAAGTATAACTTAAAAGGACCATCAGAGGTTGAATGTCAAGAGATGGGATCTGGCCTGAGTTTTGGACAAACAGAAATGGCAAAAATCTTTATTATTCTAATTTTATTTTTTTTAAAAAAGGGAGCTAGGGCCATGTCTATAAGCATAAAAAACTTAAGATATTTTTCTTTTTTTCTTTTTTGGTAAAGCACACAGGCCCAACTGAAGTCTGATACCATGTCTTGTGGTAATATTTTGTTTGTGCTCTAACAAAGTTTTCCTGAAGATCAAGAGACAGAGTCAGCCACTAGTTAACCATAGAAGCCAGGCAATGGTAGCACATGTGTTTAATTCTAGCCCTTGGGAGTAGGAAGCAGAAAGAGCAGGAGTTCAAGGCCACCTTGGGCTAGAGGAGATTGAATCTGTCTAAAAGAGAAAAAGAGCCAGTGGGTGGTGATGGCTCACACTTTAAACCCAGCTTGCCCCAACAGCATGAGTCTAGGAGAGCTAGCTCTGCATGTTACCTGAGAGGGTGATTCCATTGGCCCCAACAGACCAGCTCAACTACCACCCAGACTAATAACCTGGCCATTGGGTGGGTCAACCCTAACAGCTATCCCATCTTTGACCTTCTGGAGTCAGAATAGGAGCTGGTCATACAGAATGATAACCACACACTGTCCATGACTTAAGCAACAATAAGATATCCAAGAAGAGTTTTGATAAGGGCCCAGTATTAGTTTTTTGCCTGTGGGAGAAACACATACACTCATTGCTAGGTGCTACATAAGAGTTTATTTTAGAGAGTTTGGATACCCAGAGAAGGGAGGAGGGGGGGGGCAGTGAGGGAGGGAGGGAGGGAGGGAGAGAGAGAACTAGCTGTTATATGGTGGTTCTTTTTAAGAGAGTGGGTGGATACAGATCCACATAGCCAAGTCTGGGGATGTGCCCTTTGTTTGGAGCTGTCTGCCAGTGCCTTGTTGGGCCAGAGAGCATGCCGCTGGCACAGGCGCTCTGAGGCTGATGCCTGTGAATTCTTGCATCTTACCCGGTGCCATGCTGGGTCCACTATGCAGTATGTCAGGAACACCAACACCACCAGTCCAGTGACAATGGTGTAGGAACCAGAGGCCTTGAACTAGACCAATGACTCATTACAATTAGCATTTTGTGCATGGGACTTATTGGACAAAAGAGGTATATTGCATGACACACTGCAGCTCCTGTTGCCACTAGGGTGAATGAAGAGTCATTGGAAAGATGAAACATTGACGAGGCTTTTTGTTTTTTGGTTGTTTGTTTTGTTTTTAATTAATTTGGGTGGGATACTACAGGAGTGAGGGATGGATATGGAAGAACTGGGAGGTGAGTAGAATTGGGGTGTGTAATGTCAAATTTTCAAAGACTCAATAAAGAATTATGTTTAAAACAAAGCAAAAACAATGGTAATTCTAATACATCTAAAATCTTTTCTCCTTTGTAAACTAAAAATGTTCATGTAAACTTCAGGAAGTCAAAGAAATCATACAAACTGGCTCCATCTCTTACAGGTCAAATGGACTCCAATTAAGTACTCCTGGCAATCAATAGCCCAAGATTCCCCACCTGTCCATTCCTGAGGGTAGGATCTTTTTTTCTCATCAGGTCTGGGGCTCCTCCTCTCCCTCATCTACTAGGACCTGGAAGTTCCAATTGTAAAATGTTCCTTTTTAACTTTAATATCTGTTCATAGTCTTTATCTGTCTTTGCAGATATGATCCAGAAATCAGCTATGAACTACAAACTGCTACGAACAGCACAGCTACAAGTCCCAAAAGGTAATATAAACTTGCTGAAAGTTGATATGAACCAGTTCAGCCAATGTAATTTCTCCCTGTCTCTTTAATTTGGTCAAAAAAATTTTTTTCTTATGACTTTCCAATTGCCCAAATGCCCTTGAAGATTTTGGCTAATATTCCAACCTTCCTGGACCCTGACAACAGCATTCTAATTTCAGCTGAACAGCAGTTACAGAAGAGACTATATCATCTGTTATCCCCAACAAAGGCTAGAATGTTAGGTCTAAAAGGAACTTCCCAGCAAGGGCAAAATGATTATATAATCCTTTCTGGCATCCCTGGCTTCCTCATTATTGGAAAGATACTTGTTAAAAAAACAAATAACCAAAATTTATCAACAAGTAAATTAATTGGTTGAAATAGTTCTACAATATGATAGGGCACTCACCCTGTTCTACACAGAAAAAAGTAATGGCTTTAGGAAAAAAGCGTTCCTTTTATGGTTCCATTTAGACCATACAACAGATAAAATAACCATTTCAAGGGATACATAAGAAAAAAAGGGGTCAAGTGAGAAATCATTCTTATTCCATTTTAAGATTAAAAGTTGTCTTACTGAAAAACAAGTTAATTCCCATTTTCTGTAAAACTTGGAGTTTGACCATGTATTGCTCTATTTATTTATTTATTTATTTATTTATTTATTTATTTATAATTTGACATGTTCTATACCCTATACTTATAACCTCTACTGTGGGAAGATGTTTTGCCAAATAATTTTGAAATATTGTGCCAAGTTTCTATGTAACTAAAGACCCTTGAAAATGCCCCTAGCCTGGCAGTTTGAGGACTAATATAAACCTTTTCTTCTCTTGTGCTCAATGATATATTCTCAAACCCCATTTTTTGGAGATAGCTCTTTCTGAGAGAAAATAAAACTCACTTAATTTAACTAAAAGAGTTTGGGATAATGGTCTGTGCTCTCATTATATGAAATTAACACTTCCTCATTTCTACTCCCAACAGTTACCTAACAGAGCCCACAAGCACCAGAAAGGTGATTTTTTGGTAACATTCTGTTTCAAATCAGATCACAAAAAATGCTGATATTTAAAGTTTCCAGAATTCAACATAAGGTTAAGCAGGAAGAAGATTGATAACACTACCTTCTAAGAGTGGCCAGTAATTCATCACTTAGACGTCTGAAATTTCTGCTCAGTGTTGCCTAAAGTTCTCACATCAACTTTTTATGATCACATCATAGAATAGGTTAACTGTTCTAATTTGATCACTGACAGACTAGAATCATAGGCATAAAAAGGATCTCACTTAGGATCATGTCATGGTATTCTGTTTCCATTCAGCAAGGCATCTGCATAGTCATGATCAGTGTAAGAAATATTGTCTGATGTGAATGGAGCTTGGCTTTTAGAGATGAATCAGAAATCTGGAAAAGAGACTCATGTGAAGTTATAAATTTAGTCCTTCAAAAGACAAAATCCTGCAATAACAAGGGAAATCTAAAGAGTTCAATATACTTACCTCTTGATAATCTAAGTAATTCCTTTCAAAAGCACTCAAAGAATTCTCCATATCAAATGAAAATCCACTGAAGGCTACCTGATAGAAAATTACAAGAGACAAGCACTGGAAAGTCTTGGGCTTCCTAAGCAAGAACAACTACCAAGTCTCTTCTCTTCTTGAGTAATCTACACAAAGTTTCCCATTCTCTATATTCCTCTGTAGCCTGGATATTATGACTTGGTCATAGTGATACAGTTTTGACACAGAAATGAAAGTGTTTTTGTATGTTTGTTTGTTTGTTTGTAGAGTTCCTTTGGGGCCATCATTACCATTTCTACACTCCTCAGTTCAGTTAGTTAACTGTTTTCCAAGTACCATACCACTGTGCACTAAAGCATATAGCACCTGATGAATGGAACAGCCAGAAAATAACATTAGAGTGCTCACACTAATGAGTGATTAGACAGAAATAAACTTCTTCTCAGAGAAGGAAAATCTAAGCAGAAGTGCATGATTGATACAAATGGATAATGTACTAAGTCCAGGACAGATGTCCAGGCAGAAGCACAGCCAAAGGCAGTGCAGAGGCAAAAATGAAGTTGTAATTGTCATCTGACCAGGTTGTAGTATTTATGGTATTATGACATGGTTACTTGTGTGGCACTCACTCTCCATAAGTAGACTATTAGAAGCATTTCTTGTTTATTTTCTGGTTTTAGTGGCTGGGAAAAACTTTGAGATATACGTTGAGTGAATAGGAAATATTCTAGAGGCTATCCTAAAATTCATGTGGCATCACAAGTCAGATGAATGGTTTGTTTATCTAGAGCTCAGTGTCTACTGAGATACTCTTTATTTTCAGCATTTACTTTTGTGGCAGGATTTTGCTTTGTACCCCAGGCTGGGTATGAACTTTGAGCCCCCATCTCTCCCTCCTGATTACCAGGATTACAAGTGTAGGCCACTGAAGTTAGCACACTTTTGACATTTTTAAATTTTTCTGCAATGTGTCAATGCTGAATGACACAATATTCTAAAAGCATTTTTATTATGTTAGTATAAGGTATTAAAGTCACTTTATTTAAATATACTATCAAATACTTCAATCATATCATTTAGATTTTCTAATAAAATTGTTGTTGAGGTTAGATTCTAGTATTTCTTTGAATAAAATAAATCTGGAAAATAAATCTTTGTGCTTGACATTTTCATAGTGGTATTATTGAACTGGATTTTTAAGTAGTGGTGGCATAGAATACAATTACAACAAATTATAAGATTAAATATGAACATTCTGAAAGTATTTTTACGTTTTCATTTTCCTTTCCTCATGTATGTGTATGTGTGTGTGTCTGTCTGTCTCTGTCTGTCTCTCTCTACACAGGTACATAAATAACACAGAGAGTGTGTGGAGGTCAGAGGACAATTTTATGGAGTTCATTTCTCCTTTCACTTTTACATGGGTTCCAAGGACCAAACTCTGGTTACCGAGTCATCAGGTATATACCAGAAAATCAGTACTCCATTGAATGAAAGACAAGATGCATAATCCATCAGAATTAAGCTATCAGCTTACTAATTAGTGACTAACTGAACTGTTTCTCTTCTCAGCCTTGGCCTTTGTGACACTACATGCTGATCACCTGGTCAAATCCTCAACAGTGGGTACACATCTCAGGTTTGGGATTAAAATCACTTTAATTTCTTTTCTTCTGATTTCTAAGTCAGAGCTTCGTGGTTGCAAGGTAAATTTCATTTTGCAGTCCACCCGAGTGTCACATGCTTGGCCACCTAACCACTTGTAAACGCGCTTCTGGTGAGGAGTTCTTATTCCTAACCCTAACCCTGGAAGAAGGACTCACTGCCTTTCTCACCTCCTCTGATGGAGGAGAACGTGATGATAGGCAAAGGTTTCTACCTCTAACAGACACAAATATCAAGGGAAAAAATTTCCTAGAAACAATCTCAAGGGTTTTACTTTTTTAATCGTAATCCTTCCTTTCTTATTATAAAATATAAATAGATATCTATAGTTCTGGGATTAAGGAAATGCCATTCCTATGATTGACATGAAGTGGCATTTAGAAACCTTTATCTGGATCTTACGGTAATGGGTTCCTTGGGGAAATACTCAATTAGGCAGAAGATATGTTGCTGTGTCTAATATTACATTGTCTTTGTGCTCCAGTGTTTCTGGGCCTTGGACTTTATGTTCATCTAAGCTACAGTATAGTACATGGAAAACTTATTCTCTCCCCTAGATCTCTACGACTGTAGTTAACTTAGTGATAGATAAAAATTTAAGGACACAATTCTCTTTATAGATAGAATTATATTTTTGACACTCTCCAGTATTTAGAAGGACTCATTTATGGCCTTTTGTTTCTTGCTATGTGATTACAGTCCAATGGCTCAGGATTCATAAAAACAAAACCACTGTCTCCACTGACAGTGATCTGGAAAGAATGCTCCGTGTTTGTGGTACATATTTGCAGAACCAAATGAGCTTATAAAACCCGCTTAATAAACCATCATCCTGATACAAAGTTAACATTGGTCACTTGGCAATTGGATTGAAATTCAGCTCACAAAACAGTACTTTGGCTGCAATCAATGCTTATGAAAAGCGTGAGCAGTCTGTGTAAACCCTGCCGGATTTGGCAGACCTGCTCTTCAGCTGTGACTCCCGAGCATAATAAATGCATTGGTTTGAATTCTCCTGCTTGGTGTATGTGAGGTTTGTCTGCTGCTCATTCAGATTCAAGAAGCACTTTAAGGCAGAAGTGAGGGAGGAACTGAAGTAAAGAAGAAATCTTCCATTTCCAATTGCTTATTGGGGTGCACTCCTCCAGGCTGCTGACATAGATGGACCCAGGTCCCTCTCAGAAATGAAAATAATATTGTTTGAACGAGTTTAGACTTCACCCCCAGAAACGATGAAGGCTTTACCAGTCAGCACTACTTGGAAGGCTCTTTTTTTTATGGCCTTGTCTCTAAAATGTACTGAGGATTACCAATTGATTTCTTTGTCATTAGAGTTTGTCTAAGTCTCGGAAGCTTTGGGAAGACCTCAGTCTTTAAAATGCCCTGTGTTAGTTCCCCTAAGAGTTACTGGGGGTGTGGCTCTTCATTTGTCTGGGATTAGATGGGACCAGGAAGTGCATACCTCGGTTAATGTCTTCGTTTAGAACAGAGGGGGAGTTACTTAAAATGAAAGAAACAGAACTGGTCCCTTGGTCATGTTATCAGGAGACACACTCAACTATCATGCCACCTCCGTGAAGCAATCCTTTCCAGTCAGATGAAAAAGCCATTATTCTACAGACAGGAGGAAATTCAACACAGATTTTAGCTTGAAACTCTGAGACAGGGAATAGTGCCTTTCTTCTTACGTCATTTTCATGTCCAAATTCCACTTCCGACCCATCTTGCCCGCCTCAGAGTCGCTGGCACTAGAACGGAGAAAGATAAAAGTATGCCCAGGAGCCTGACTCATCACGGTTTAAATCTGTACTTCTCCTCCAAAAGTAGCCCAACATGTAATGCCAGACTTTCAGATTTTTAAAACATGTAGAGTTGAATGTACGAAGGATAAAGAGTCGCTGAGTTGGGAGTCCCGAGGTCTAGAGACCCTATTCTGTCTCCGCATCTTAAGGAGTCTGAGCTCTGCTTTCTTCTGATGATCAGGGATGGACACACAGACCGGTCAGGAGATTATGAGAAGAGTTGAGATGTGATGAGAAGCCTACAAGCACGCACTAAACCCCAATTTTTATTATTGTCTCCATCTACTCAATAGACCAGCACACACAGCATATAGTTCAGCATATTAACTTCCTTTGCATATCTATTTTCGGCCTTCCTAGAAGGCTGGACCAGTTCTCCTGTTTTCCTTTTAATCGTGTTCATCTATGCCCTTTCTTTTATCTTGGTTTCCCCCACAGCAGTTATGGCATTTTTGAAGCCATGGTCACCCCACACTATCATTCTTGCCCCATCTTTGTTAATTATCGAGCTTTTGGCTGAACACTGCCTTGAATTGTTTATAATTTTTGCTTCCATCATAAAAGAAGCTTAATTTGTAAACTTGGCTTTTTCATTTTTACTTAACTCATATGCTTACAACCTTAGAATAGAATTGAATAAATTTGAGATCCTTGTCAGAATGGTTTTCTCCAAGTCTGGTGACTCGGACATAATGCCTGCGTGTTGTTCTTGCCCTATTGTGCCTGACTGCTGTGAATATACCCACTTCATCCAGGCCTCCTCTTGGTCCTTCGTCTTGTATTTACCTTTATGATCTTAACAAAAGTCAAACAAAAAACCCAAACAAATAAATAGGTACAACCAAAATGAATTTGGATAAAAATATTCTATATGTATGCATGAAAATACCACAGTAAGCTCACCATTCTGTTCATTTAAGGTACATTAAAAATTATCTCTTAAAAATAATTTCTTCATGGCTTATAAACACAAGCCAGGCCATTAACAAAGATATCTGAAGAACCAGAAATAAATAAGGAGTAAATGGTATAAAAAGATAGTTTAAAGTGTAAGCTCTACTGCTTTTTATTCAAACTTACACTTTAAAATTGGATGAGAGAGAAGACTATCTGCAGTTATAAAAAGGATATATTGCCAAGAGGGGAAAAGCCTCTGCATCCATTAAGCAGCGGTGTTTTATGCAAAGCAATATTAGAGGAAAGACGGCTCCTAGAGAATTTTATTTCATTTGTCAGCATTACAATGGTGTCTGTTTCCAATGAGTGTGGTCCTGGTTACCCAGAGGTATGTATTCAAACAGTTCCTTGGACATTAAAAATGTTGAACTGAAATTATCATTTCTTTCAGCAGAGTCCCCAGGCATAAATTTTGTTATACCATCCAGCAGCCATTGTCCCTATTTAAGCTCGTGAGGAAATTTGCAAACATTATCCAGTTGCCTCCTTTGGTAATTACGGAGCCTCAAAGTGCTGGAAGGAGGTAGCACTTAATAACACACATTACAAACACAAGGCAACTTATTCAATGAAAACACTGCTTAGCACACACCACTGCAAAGGGAGCTGCACCGTGGGATGCTCCTATTAATCAGAATGGATTTAATGTACGTGCTTATGCCAACTGTAAAAAGGTTACAAACAACAGCGGGAGAGGCAATATGTTGCACAGGGTGAAAAGCTGAAAGAGGGAACAAAACACATTCTTAGCACATTCTGCCACAATTCTGTCTGTTAAACAATGATCTCACTGGCGGAGTCTGTCAGAGGAATGAGGGAATGAGTTGTTTTCTACTTTAGCGTGTTTTGGTTATGAGCCACAAAAATCCTCTTTATTCAATTTTAATGGATTTCTGAAACATCAGTGTGTTTGAATGCATAGTATCTTCTGCTAAATGTTTCTGTTTCTTGGCCAAATAGACTCACTTAATTTATGATTTTTTTAAAAAAAAATGTGTTTTGATTGCATATATTAATTTTACATAATAATGATTCATCATGGCATCTTTACACATTTACATGTATTTTGACATATTCACCCACTACTGTTTCCTTTTCTCCTTCCTCTCTCTTTAATTCTCTCCCTCTTTACATCTAGCCTTCCTCTACTTTCATATTTTGTGTGTAGGAACCTAAGACGTTTTATTACAGCCATTTACAGGAATGTAGACTGGAGTTCATTTGTAGGCACAGGGGCAACACAACAGCTACCACTGAAGAAAATGTCCCTCACTCTCCCATCAACTATTACTGTATATAAAACCTGAAAGAGAGTTAGGAGCGCACAGCCTATCCACTTTACGTGATGAGGTGTTGGCAAAAGCAGTCTCTTGGAAATTTTGTGCCTTGAGTTCAAGAGTGCAGCAGGCAGCTCATACCTCGAAGTCTCCATCCCAAACCACTCCCTTTATCCACCTCTTACATCCTTTCATTTCCTACCCTGTTCCTGAGCCTTTGAAGAGTATTTTAGATGTACCATAATGGCTAGGTTTTTTTTTTTTAAAAAAAGGATTTATTTATTCATGTATTTTAGTTACAGACCAGAAAAAAGGAATCAGATCTCATTACAGATGGTTGTGAGCCACCATGTGGTTGCTGGGAATCAAACTCAGGACCTCTGGAAGAGAAGTCAAGTGCTCTTAACCACCAAGCCATCGCTCCAGCTCATGACTTAGCTTTTATCAGTCATTGATTTTTCTCTACCTTAACCAGTTTTGAGTCACTGTGGTCATCACGTAAGACTTCAAACAGAAGGCTGAGTACTTGGGAGGCAGAGGCAGGTGGATCTCTATGAATTCAAAGCCAGCCTGGTCTACAAAGAGAGTTCTGAGATAGCCAGAGCTGCTACACAGAGAAGCCCTGTTTTGAAAAACAAAATCAAACAAACAAATCAAACCAACCAAACAAAAAGCCTGTAAAGGGTTCAGCTGACAGCAATAATAATATGCAGGAATAAACACAGTTGTTTAAAAGACAATTTAAGTCCCATCATGTTAGCAAAACATTATTCTTCCCTGGAGCTAATAACACCCAACCACAGTCCTTTAGCTAGGTTTGTATTATTAGACATGAATTCCCTACTTCAGAACAAGTTTCAAATCAAGCCACAAAGAAGCAGATTACCTCCATAATTGACTCACTGCTAGTGCACTGTGGGCACATCTTGCCTGGCAGGTTGACATTGTTGCACACTGGGTCCCATGGCTAAATAAGACTGTTGATGATTTTTCTCCAGCAGCTGGTGTAGCATCATCCAGCACCAGGAGAATAGCTGGCAGGGGGGCAGCTTTCTGCTTAGATTCTCTATGCCCTGAAACCAAGGCTTGTGGTACCCTTAGCAAAGAGCTCTGACCACACAGCTCTGTGAAGGAAGCAACAGCAGGAGCAATTGTCTGTATTGTTGGGGAGACTGAGAACCATTGCAAGCTAGCAACCGGAAGGGAGTTATCCCACCCCTGGCACAGGGATTTTTGTTAAATGATCTATGGCTTCTAGGAACAATTTTATGTACCACCATGCAAATTTGTTTCTTTTCATTTTCTTTTTTGCTATTCTGATTAGCTTACTAAGGATCAGATTTCCTTAAGAATTTTTGGGTCCTTTTATTACCTGTCTCTCCCTACTTCAATCTTTCTACCCCTGCATCCCTATGTATATTTTGTATAAGGCTAAGGATGGAACTATAAAGTAATCCATAAAAGCATCAGGGAGCAATGCCATTTAGGGACATTTCCTCAAGTTTGGGCAGTGTTAGGCTTTTTGCTGCTGTTTATTTCTCTATCTCGCTTTGTTTTTAAGAGATATTTATTTTATTTTATTTTATTTTAGATGTCTTGACTGTATGTTTGTATGTATACCATATGTATGCCTGATGCCCTAGGATGTCAGAAAATGAACATGGATCTCCTGGCACTGGAGACACTGATGGTTGTGAGCCACCACATGGGTGCTGAAACTGAACCGTGCTCCTCTACAAAAGTAACAATGGCTTTCAACTGCTGAGTCACCTTTTTGTCCCCAAAGCTGGAGTATGTTTAAATTTATACCAAGAGGACACTAAAATGCCATCCTTTGCGAAGAGTGCTAACTTTTATTTATATAAAAGCTAGTATTGACTTTGTGTAACAAAACTTCAAAATAAGAGCTAAAACAATTAGTTATATGAAAACATATCAACTACAGTGGAAACATAATTTCTCATTCATCAAAGATATGTGGCAAATACCAGATAATAAGGTAAGAAATAATTTGTGTCCAGCTAATAACTACTTGATACATAAAAGAGAAAAAAATGTTTGTCATCACTAGGAAAAATCAGTCAATGGAAACACAGCTAGAAATGTAAGACGATAAAATATCTAACAAGAATTTAAACATACATAGTAAGTAGAAATATACTCATTGATTTAGAGAAAATAACAAATCAAATGGTAATAATAAATAGGCCTTCTAAGTTTGAAATCAAAGGATAATAATCAGTGAATTGAGTACATGTCAAATTAGAAACTACAGAGGAAATCAGTAAATTTAAAGCCTAGAAATGGAAATTATATAACCAAAGGCTAGATATTAAAATTATTACATATAGCCATAGTGGTCTTCCAGGTGGCCTTAAATGTCAGCAGTCTTAGAGAGTTACAATAATTTCTAGTGGAGAGGTCAGAAATAGTTTGAAAAAAAGGTCAAAATTTTCTAGACTTATTAAAATGTTTGAACTACAGGCCAAACTAGGGCTATTGGACAGATGCACATTCACACACTCATACACATGCACAGATGAACATGTAGAATCATCAAGATTTTTAGGAATGAATGATAAATGGAAAGCAGCCAAAAGTCAAAGATATATGAAATAAAGGAAGAGGAAGGTACTCTTTCTGTAAGAAATGACGAAAGAATTGGTTTGACATCTGTCAAGGATCAATGTACAGTAAATATTAGAATTTTTATTTTTTTCTATCTGACATATTTTATTATGTATGTATATATTTTATTATATATTTGAGAAGTCTAAACAATATGACTAGTACATGGCAAATCTAAGGAACTGTGATCTGTAATTTTTATAAACTTAAAGACTGAAGCCTATATTGTAAAAATAAAGGGGTATACAGTTTTTGAATAATGACTTCAAGTATAACAGTCATATAAACATTAAACAAAAGTAAATGTATAGGGAAAAATAATATCTTAAGTAGATATTATACAAAAAAATCTAAACAGAGGTATGCAAAACATCTTAAACATAAATAAAATATAGATATATGGTAATATATATGTATGATGATGATTCTATTATTGAACAGGATTGTTTTGGTGATCCTGGAATTTTAAAAATTCAAGAGTATTATAGGTATAAAATTTTTCCTCAAGGGTAAAGCAAAAGAAATGATGACATTTTCAGCCAAACAAAAATTGTGGAAATTTGTTACCAGGAAATCTTACTGTAAAAAAGAAAGTTCTTCAAAGGGAAGAAATGATGTCAAATGGAAATGCAGGTTGATATAAAAGAATGAAAAGTCCTAATGGTTAATATCTGACTAACTATTGTGTTTGCTTCACCTTAAACTTTTCTTGAAAGGTAGTTGAGCATGAGAAGGGGACAAGAAAATCAAAAAACAAAAACACTATGAAGATTCTCCTTGGACAATTAAAAATTAATTGTCTTTGAAAAGCTCATATATGTGAACATTAGATGCATTCTGATTACAATAAGGCTCCTCTTCCTAGTCTCTTTCTATCCCCTTTTAAATATTTTCCTCCCCTCAATGCTTTCCCCAACTTTATTTATTGCTTTCAATACCTATTGAGTTTCGCCAGGATCACATATAAGCATGGGATTACAATGAATCACAGGAAATCTTGGGACATCATATTTTGAGTATAAAAATTCTTATTAGCTTCAATTTTTAAACCAAAGGCTATTGTTAAAAAACACATGCACACATATATGTACACATATCAAAAATTTAGATAAGGAAATTTTATATCAAATCTATAAGTAGGCTGAGAAAATTAATTTTATGCAAATTAGTAACTAGTAGAAAGAAAAGTAACTATATTAATATTAAATAATTTAGAATTAAGGAAAACATTTCAAAAAGTGGAAACATTCTTGATAAAAGTTAATTCATAAAACCATAGCTGCCATAAATATCTATTGTAGGTACATAATTTTTCAGATCATTTTCTCTTTTAACATGAGCATCTTGGACATCTTAATAAACTAAAATTAAGTGAAAATAAAATATAAGCATTCAGAAAATATACAAATTAAACAATCTTTTAAATAATATATGTTAAAAGTAAAATAACATGGGATAGTTAAAGCTTTTGAAGTTATTGGTAGTAGAAATCTAGATTTTCAAATTGTGTGAAAGGAAGCTAAATTGATTTTTTAAAGGAAGTCTGTAAATTTACATTTTTGTGATGCTTATATTAGAAAAGAAAATGGTGTTGATATCAGAGGCCCACGTGTCCTTCTCACTAAACTAGAGGGAAGATAAATGAAACGATTAAAATTTAAAATACAATAAAAGGAACAGAAATCACTGAAATACAATGTGGAAAATATGCTTTATCAATAAGTACAAAAGCAAGTCATTTGAATAGACCAAGAACATTGGTAAACATATAAGTAAAAAGACACAGGATACAATGAAGTCAATGGAAGGTGTGGCAAAGAACATTGGTTATTGATACTGTGTATTTCAAAAAGAATAAAAATACATCATGAATAACTTCATGGCAAAAATTTAAATATTCAAATTAGCAAATGCCTTCAGAGATATATATTATAAAAGCTAAACTGAAAATCTTTTTTTTTTTTAAAGTCTCGGGGCTGGAGAGATGGCTCAGTGGTTAAGAGCCCTGGCTGTTCTTCCAGAGGTCCTGAGTTCAATTCCCAGCAACCACATGGTGGTTCACAACCATCTGTAATGAGTCATGGCAGCCTCTTCTGGACTGTAGGCAAACATTGTATAATAAACAAACAAAGAAACAAATAAATAAATATTATTAAAAAAAAATCCCAGAAGATGAGCTCAGTGCTCTGTTTTATGTTGTCCCAATGGAAAGAATCCATACAAGCCCCTCTCGTTCTAACCTCTCCCCCTTCCATTTACTCCCTTCTTCCCCCTTACTGTTTGAAAATAAAAGAGAAATAAATGTTTTCTAACTCATTATATAAGGCATGAGAGTTTCTGAAATCAACATCTGACCTGCACTTTGTAAGAAGTGGCATGATTGTTATAGGGTAACTGATTGGATCTGAGACCTGCTCTGAAGGAGAAAATGCACACCATAGGCACATGCCTGAGAGGTTATAGGTCCTAGGGGTTAGCCTACTGCTCCTGTTTTGCTCAATAAACCTGTTGTCAATTTTTTTGCTAAATATTTATTTTTATATGTATAGACTAGTACTTTCTCAGCTGTGGCCAGAAAAGCTTTTTCCTTTTCTTTTTTTTCCCCAGCTGATAGCTAATGTAGGTTCATGACTGCTTAGATTTACAAGATTAAGTTACTGCCAAGTGTTCCTCCACCACAGTTAGCATTAGGTGAGGGGAAGTCCGCTGTCACTGTTTCGGTTTAACTGTGCTTGTGTTCCTATGCAGAGCAGCAAAATAAGTTTTAAAAGAGATACATACTGGGAAGGAAATATTAGAGTGTTTTTTCAGATAGTGTTCATTAGGATTTAGGCAGAGGAGTACATGGGCAGATAACAGCCCAAAAATGCCACAGAAATCACACCTCACAACAGATAACTTGTGAGAGATTTATTTGGGGTGAGTAGGGTAAGAAGCAAAAGACCACCTCTGAGCAGGTGTTAAAAAAAGAGGAGGGGGGGAGAGAGAGAGATTCAGAGAGACAGAGAGACAGAGAAAGATGGAGACAGAGAGAGAGACAGAGATACGAAGTTATAGAGCGGGCTGTAATGACTGAACCCCCTCCCCCAGACAAGGTTTCTATGTGTAACCTTGGCTGTCCTGGGAACTCTGTAGATCAGTCTGACCTCATACTCATACCTGTTCCTGCCTCTTGAGTGCTCAGATTAGTGGAACATCATCCCCTGGGCTTGTCACACTTGGTGGCTGCTGGGGTGGAGTTACTGAAGGCTGGTGGTGTTGGTGGTGGTGGGGAGAAGACCTGATTTCTAACAGTGTTTGTGTATAAAAAACACTACAGGAATCTAACAAAAAACTGCTAACATTATTACAGAATTTAGCAGTTCCATGATTCACTGAACAAAAATTATTTTAATTTCTAAATTTTACATAGAGCAGTTGGAGAATAAGGTTTGAAACAGTTCATGTACAACAGCAGAAAATGTGAGATATATAGCAAAAGATTTAATAAAGTAGCTGATAGAATATACCCACAACTGCAGGATATTACTGAGAGAAATTAATAACAAGTCATAGAAAATTGAGCATATTTGCTTTGGGCAATTTGACACTAGTAAGATGTTAATTTTCTCAAACTCAAATAAAATTAATATAGTCAAAACTGCAGTAAATTGATATTTTTATTTAGGAAATTGATTCTCAAATGCATTTGGAATTTCATGATAATTGTTTTGACTATATGGTCTGCTCCCTCCATGTTTGAGAAGAGAAACCTCTCTTCTCTCTTTATACCCATCCTGGATCAGCAATGAATCCAGCAATGGCCCTCTTGTGGAATTAATCCACATGAACAGGAAAGATGGAGTTTCACAAGGATGCAGATCTCATTGCTTAATGAGATTAAGAGGTGGAATTTTAAGAATGTAGCAGAATGAGCTAAGAATTCTAGTGGCTCCTACATGATCTGTTGGACTGGAAAAAAACTTTTTAAGGCTGTTGAAAGCTGGGAACACACCAGAAAGTCAACCCATTGTCCACATGTCCTGGTAACTTTCTCCTGAGAAAGTTAAAACCTAAACAACCAACCAAGCAAACAACATAAAACCAACAACAATAACAACAACAACAACAACAACAACAAACCTCACCTCACACTGTTCACTTTGGCACTAGTGCCCATTCCTGAGGATACATAGAAGTGTGTTTGCAAGATAAAGTGCTGCTGACATTGCCAGAATTTCCTTCCAGCATCTCATCATGAATAATTGTGGTTGCTTTCCTCAACAGCAACTGCTTGCAGGGAAAGGGACTGACTTCATTAACATTCCTCTGTCTTTCTGAGTCTCCCACAGTTCTCATCAGCCAGCCACATTTTGAAAATAGTGGCAGGTCAAAATTTTGCTTTTCCATGGACCCTAAATGCAGACCACATGGATCTCCATTTTGCTTCTGAAACAGGAAACCAGAAAGAATTTGTTTTCTGGTTACATTAGCTTTGTTGATAGGGCAATGACCATTTTCTCCCAGGATCCTGTCAAGTTAGATGTCTGTTCTCTGAGGAAATAAACAATGTACAAGGAGGTGGTTATGGCATGATCATTTAATTTGTCATCCTTGGAATTATATTTAACCATACGGAAAAAGAAATTCTTGAAAAAACAGCTTAATAACTTTAAGGAAATGAAAGTAAACATATATACCAAGTCATACTTCAAATTGATGTCAATTATTTTTAGGGTTTTTTTTAAATAGAAAAATAATAGATTTACAGAAACATTGTGAAGACATTAGATTTCTTTATCACCCTGCACCCATTTTATCTTATTACTGCCATTTTATATTAATATGGTGCATTCATTAGAATTAATGAAACAGCACTAATTAAAGTGTATTCTTCCTTTAAGTTTCCTTAGCATTTATTGGATGTCCTTTCTGTATACCAGCCTCTAGCTGTTGTAAATTTTAACCTTCTGTAAATGAGACACTTTTTTGGGCTAATGTTGAGGAATATTGGTTAAGGCATTTTCGACTGATTGTCTACTGGGCTTTGATGGTGTTAAGCATCCCAGTGAACTCTGGATGCCTTGCTGCTCACCTGTTTCCCTTTCTAATAGATTAATAGACACGTGACCTGGCAGACATACTTTTCCTTGGAGGACACCAAAGGGTTATTATTTTACAACAGTGCTTAAACTTGTCTCCTTTTTTTTTTTTTTAGCCTAACATCCCCTATCCCTAAAGCCACATAGTGTATTATAAAAACACTTTTGTGATTGACTTTCTAAAATATCTGAAGAACACTGTCATCTGCTAGCTTCAAATGTTACATCTTCTCATTGAACATCCTCAGACTAGTTAAAGGTTTATACATAGTGGATGTCCAACTTCCTGTCACTTAGGTTATACTTCTATAAACACCTTTTGAGCTTTACATTTCTTTGTCATTCATCACAACACAAATAGGTACAATAGTAAGAGTCTGGAAAAGTTCCAGGAGAACTCCACGGGTTTTGTGACTATAGCCTATTGACATTTTCATTGATTCTTTTACTTTTGGTGGTTCATACTGGGTTCATACTGCTGATATATGCTGAGCTTGTAATCAACCAAACTTACTAAGACTTTCTAGTGAGAAAGCTCATTCTCTGCCTGCACAGAGCTATTCTGGATGAAGTGTAGCATTCTAGGTTCACCCTGTGTAATGGCTAATCATGGTTGTTGACCGCATCTCAAGTCACATAAAATAAAATAAAATAAAATAAAATAAAATAAAATAAAATAAAATAAAATAAAATAAACAACAACAACAACAAAAAAAACCCACTGGGGCACTCCTGTGGAGGATTTTCTTGATCAGGTTATTTGTAAGCAGAGAGACCCAACCCCATTTTGGACCACACTTCTTGGTGGCAGCCACCTGAAAGGACATTGAAGAAGAAAACTTACTTCTTGCCTGCTTGCCCTCACTCTTTCTGGCAAATCTATCTATCCTGGGGTTACATTCTTCACTCACCAATATTAGAACTAACTTCTTTGAGATTCCAATGAAGGGCAAAGACCAGCAGCTCTTCAGGTATCTCCAAATTAAAACTGCTGAGACATCCAGTCTCATGCTCTCAGACTCACTAATGTAAAACAGCCATTATTGGACAACCTAGGCCACATATAATAAGTCTAATAAGTCACACACATATATGTGACTATATATGTATCTGTGTGTATGCATTCATTCTATCAATTTTGTTTCTTTAGAGCATTCTGTGTAACATATCTATGTGATTTCTTATATTACTACTTGCCCACATACACCTTCTTATTTATATATACCAAAGAAAAATACATACAAACATTCTATATATCATCATACAAAACATTTCTATTTATCATATGCATTAAGGAATATTAACTACTAGCATTCTGTTCTTGCCTTTACCCTTATCTTTGCACACAAGGATTTTCTGACTTTAGTCTGTAAACAAAACTATTAAATGTAACTCATTTTAATAAACAGAACAAGATAACGTAAGACAATATATGAAGTGATAGCAACAGACTCTTGCTTCTTCTTTAACTTCCCTCAGAACCATGAGACCATGGGGGATAAAATGTTACAGAGATAAGTGGAGCATACCATCAGTCAGGCAGCCCTAGTTTCTTGTGGACGTATGAGTCTCAGCCAAACTAAATAAAGCATACCCCAGGTCACTAGAACTGTGAGGGTTGCCCACAACAGTGATTCATAGAACCATGAGCTAATAAATGTCCATTATTTTAAAGCTCAATGTTTTGGGATAATGTTTCTCATACAATATTAGCTAATTTCAGCAATATCTAACAGGCCATCTGTGATGTTCACTTCACACACCACAGAGTTAATGAGTCCCTGTTAAAGTTTGGATGTGAAATGCCCTCAGAGCTTATCTATTAGAATACATGGAACCTTGCTGATGATACTATTAGGGAAGGGGCTGGACATCTATAAGGGAGAGTCTCACTGAAAGAAGTGTGTCACTGTGGAGGAAGGCATTACTGGTTATGGCCTGTCTCTGGTTCTGGTTGAATTTATTTCTCCATTTACTGGGATCTAAAGGGTTTCAGCTATCTGCTTCCAATGTCAGGAACTTTGGCATGGATACCTACCTTGATGATACCCCTCAGATCACAAATCTTTGTAAATCCTCCCCGCTTAATTGGCTGGTATCAGGCATTTGTTCTTAGCGACAAAAGTATAAGTCAACAGTTCCTATCTTCAATATATCATACAATTTTCCCTCAAATAAGTAACTACGGGAAAAATTCAATACTGATGATATACAGAAAACAGTTGTGTTCATCTCCCTAGTGAGCACCCTACACACAGTCCTACAATTTGAAAATGGAAATGCATTGAGATAAAGCAACTGTGATTTTCACATATTTCTGCCTTCTAATTAATCTGATTTATAATCTTCTTCAAAATTATTCAATATTATCCACAAGGTTGACAGTATTTGGAAATAAATTATCTTCCTAAAAACTTAAAGGTTGTCTTAGAATCTTAGCCAAATTGTACACATAAAAGCAGATTTGTTCTAGATAGAATGTTCAGGAAGTTGTTTTCCTCCTCATTTGGTTCTTCATTTAAACCCATACTTTTGCTCCTCCCCACTAAGGCCATCAATTATTGCTTAGTCTAAAATTAAAGTGCTGAAATCTTGAACGTAAAGTTAGGGTGGGGCTGAGGATGAAAAAGACGTTTCCTGCATGATTATTAACAGGAAATACCAAAGATCTCATCCAAAATATTCTTTTCCCTAAGGAGTTTATTGTTGCTTCTTTTTGTTGGGAAAGGCAATAAATCTACTTCAGTGCAATTATTTCTCATTCAGTTGCTGCAGTTAAAAAGGTAAAAGTCCAATGAGCAATGTCAGAGATAAAAAACCTAGTGAATGACCTTATAATAAAGCCAAAAAAAAATGTAGAAAGAGGATTCAGTGGGAATCAAGGATGGAAGCAATGTCCCATATACCAGTTACTAGTTCTATGATTTTGGGCAGTCTATTGCTCAAGATTTGGGCTCACATTGCTCATAATTTTTGTTTCATTGTATATAACATGTGTATGCTAACAATATTGAAGTTGTTATATATTTTTAAACCCCAAAGAGCTAAAATACATATAATTGATCAACCCATGATTTTAGCTATTAAAGACAATGATAATAATGGAATCAAATAGACACTTTCAAAGAACAGACATTATGTTAAGGGGTTGACTTATGTATTATGTTAGGTGACAGCATCAAGATCCCAGACTTCATCTATTTTGTCATCTGTTAAAGTCACCTTCTATTTCTGCACCAGGATGACTGTTGGGAATTCAACCATAATGCCTTACCATAAAAAATCAGAAAAGAAACTATCTCTTGTTTTCCATTTAATAAGATATTTATCTACCTCATGTAGTCACATCTAGCTGTAAGGAAGCCTAGGACATAGTCTTTATTCCAAGTAGTGATGTGTCCAACTCTAAATTTGGGATTTAGTTAGTGAGAGGAAATGAACATTGCAGCTATGACCTAAGATCTTGCTACAGGTGTTTAATATATTGATTTTTCAGTGTTTGGTGTGAAATATGCATTGTAAAAGAAAATGATATATATGACCTGAAACCTGAATCTAGAATGTGTATTTTGAATTTATTCATTCTTATTTGTAGGTGAGGCCCAAGCTATTAAGAAGCACCACTGAAGACCTTTATTTTCTAAATTTTCTCTAGATGGGCCAGAGAGAATGTTAGATCAGAAAACGACCTCTTTCTATATGAATGCTAGTACACTATGTCTTCCCTCTCTCCCTTTCTTCTTGCTTCTCTCTTCCCCCTCCTCCCCTCAATCCCTTCTGTCTTTCTTCTTTCCATACACCAAACCCAATAAAATCAACCTTTCTGTGGTCATCTAAACAAAATTTTACCTTTTAAATAAAAACATTTCATGTATTTGTTAGAAGCAAAACCAAATTAAGTCTCCTCTCTTGATCCCTCTAGTGAGCGGATTTGAAAGGGCACATAAGGGAAACTAGAGAAAACCATGGAGCAACTAACTTCTTTCTTAAAAAGCCATGCTTTAACATGTTTCCCTTCAATGTGCTCTGGTACAGATGTGACTTAAGTTTGTCTTCAAAGGCTGGTAACTGGAAACTTCTTCCTCTTTGTGGTGATGGGAGAGGTGAATTGGCCTTCACTGCTGTGGTCTAGAAAGAGGTCTTTTAGTCTTTATAGCTGCCTTTCCTGGGAAGACTTTCAGGGTTCCAGCCTCTATGCTTCTCATTTTGGGATGTGGTCTTTTTGTCCTGCACACGATCTTGCTGAGAAGACACCTTCTGTGAAGTGACAGGAGCAAGAAGATCCCTTAGCTGCAGTGCACCATGCTGCTAGGACATTTAAGCCTCCAAAACTTTGATCTAAAATTTTCTTCATAAAGTTATTCTATCTCTAGTATTACTATCTTCATTACTATCTATTTCATGATAAACTAATATTTATTTCTTTTCCTAGATCTTCTTTTAGTTCCTGAATATAATAGTTCCTCCAATATATAGATCTCTGGAAGCAAAGATCCTACTTTGATTAATTTATTTTATAATACAAGATAGTTTTGCATTGTATTATAATAGCAAAGTGTGTATATCTCATTCATAATAAAAATATCTTACAAATTTATCTCACCTATTATAAATATCTGTATACATTATCCTAACAAATTGCTAAAGATTTATTACATTACAGAACAGAAATTCCTTCTGTCAGGAGTTTTGGAGGTCAGCAGTTCACAATCAGTTTATTTGAGAGAAATTGGGGAAACACTCCTTCCGCACTGCACTTCATATTGTTAGTGGGTGCTAGAGTCCCAGATGTCCTCTTTGTACCTGTCTGGCTTTTGTTTCTTCCCTCATAACTTTCTCCTCTGTTTCTGTCTAATCTCTCTTGGTTCCCTATTACTTAGGGCAGTTGTGTTGGTATTTGGAGCCTATCTATATAACCCAGACTAAAATTATCTGAACAGCTATCACTTAGTTACATTTGAAAAGCATTGGGCCATTTATAAACTCTAGGGATGGAGCCTAGGTAGCTCTGGTTACTGTGGCGATTTGGATGAGAACAGCTTTCATATACTCATGTTTCAACCATGTTTGAATACCAGCTTTTTACTACAGATTTGGGGTGAAGTACTACCCTTGTAGAACTGTGTGGAAAGGATCATGGCATGTTACTATATTAGAAAAGGTGCGGTGTGTCACTAGAGACAGGTTTTGAGGTTACAAACGACTCCCACTCCCGGTGTGCTCCCTCTATGTTCTCACTTCTCATAAGGATTTGAGCTTTTGTTATTGCTGGCCCTATGCTCTTTCTCCACCATCAAGGACTCCAAACCTGTAAGCCTAATTAAATACTTTCATTTATAAATTGCCTTGGCCATGGTGTTTTTTTTTTTTTTTTTTTTTTTTTTTCCACAGCAATCGAAACTCTAACTAATACAGGTGTTCATTTTCCAATTACTTTGTAAGTCTTAGAGAACTTTTAGTTTTTCACAGTACTGAGATGCTCACTTATAACAATTCAGTTCTTTGTACTGGACTTTATAAAGAGTGTAGTGGTAGTATTTATTCTTTCATGAAAATTTTAGCAAAATGTGTTTTTTCATTAAGACAAATTTCCTAGGAACAATGTATCTACTTTGCACAAATGATTTAACAGCTAGTCCCCAGATTAGGCAAAAGACTTCTACTAATTGACCTGCAGAACCATAGTTCTTAGCTGAGTGAGTGCCTTTGATTTTCTCTCTTGAGTAATCCATCAAAGCATAGGGTACTGGGAACAATAGAAAGTGGTGAGATTGCTTTCCTAAGGACTTAGGCATCCAGTAAGCATTCAAACCTCTGGGCAGAATACTCAGTTTCTCTCTGGCTTGAAGCACAAATCTCTCTCCCTAGACTCAAGGACACCTGCTCTCCTGGGTGAAGCAAGTATTTACTTAGCAGCATGTGCTGTCAGTGTGCATGAAAGGAATCTTTCTTCAGACTCTCTGCAAATATGACACAGTTCCTGGGGTCAAGGTTGGAACTGGTGAATTCTCCAAGGCAACACATATTGTGATTCAAATAAACACAATTTTAACTCAATAATAATTGTTTTAAAGTAACAGGCAGTTTGGTTAAATTGGCTTTAGTTTTTTGCCTGGGGGATAACATGCTTATACTTAGTCAGTGCATAATTCTGGGTTGATGAATATTTTGACTACAAACTCTGAGAAATGACAGAAAATATTCACTTGTGAGCACATTATATTAAATTACACTTTTTAAAATATTTATTAATATTTCCATAGCATACCTTTCAAAGTGCTTTTATTCCTACTCAAAGATTATGATAAAAAATCTTATCTTTGAATAGGTGTGATTTTTGTGGCAGCGATTTTGATTGACAAGACTAAAAAAGAAAGAAGCCAGAGTTCAAGACCAAAGATGTAATAATTCTGGCAACAGACTGCCCACTGCTGCATGAACTCTGGTTGTAATGAGAGAAACTCGGAGCCAGATATCAGGAAAAGGCTGAAATATCAGAGAGAGGAAACACCACAGTCAAATCTCACTCAGCTATCTTCCAACTTCCTCATCTTCACTCCTGATTGCTTCTAATTGCTGCTGTTTTCTTATGCCTTTCTTAAATACCCTCTTCACCCAACTGTATCCCATCCAGGTTATAAATTAAAGGCATGAGCTACTCTATTTGGTAGTCAGTCTTGAACTCACAGAAACACAGAAAGTTCTCTGTCTCCAGAGTTATGGGATTAAAGGTATAGGTCAACACTCCCGATTTTCCATGTGCTGGAATTAAAAGTGTGTGCCACTGAAGCCCAGCTGTTTGGCCTTGTACTCACAGAGATCCAGCACTCCTGGAGATGCAGAACTCCCAGAGCTATGAGAGTTACCATGGCTCGTTATCCCTGGAACTTTCAGAGCTACCTCTGCCTAGTTTGACTATGGGTTCATCTCTTGATATTTCAGGCTTTATTAAATATGTAACATATCAACACAGCCCAGGATACCCCTATTTTTTTGTTACAGATTTGGAGTGGAATGTATACATTAGAGATAAAATGGAAGGCTAAAAAATGAAATTTTTCAACCCTATTATAAGCTAGCAGACATCTACAGGCAGGGGAATATGATTGTATTCTTGGTTCATTTGCCCAGTGACACAGTAGACTTGATATTTACCTTTTTTCTGCTAACAACTTGGATGATATCATGCTGTCAGGCCTGAGATGCTTAACTCAATGGGTGTTAAAGCACCATTTTCTCTTCTGGACAATGAAATATGAAAATAGTTCACTTTGGCATCAACAACAATTAAAAATATTTTCAGGGAAGAATTAAGTCTAGTAGTACCTGCTATTTCAATACTTAGTGCATAGACGTTCTTAAAATCATACAGAAAGGGTAAATGGTGCTGATTCTTGTTCTTGAAGCATGATTTTCTGTGATTTAGACCAGAAGTAAACAGTATCATACACAATGCAGGGTCACAGGACCTTTTGGTTACAGGACCAGGCCTAGAGAGGTCTTCCTGAGGGCAGGAACATAAAGAGACCAGCTGACACATAATTTATTGCTACAATATCTCCTCTCATTAGACATTTACTTTTTTACATTCTATGTTTCTTGGGGTGCAGAAAAACATCCTCCTTTTAGTTTGCATTCATGTCAAAGAAAAATCTAGTGACCCAATTTAGATTTTCTCCTAACAGCCTCCATTCAGAAGCCCTGTTTGAAAATTAAATTCCTGTACTTAGTAGGTTACCAGACTGGCTTTGTCACCCATAATGTCTTCACTTTTGAAGAATAGATAGGTTACATCTATGAAGAAATCATATAGTTTTCTGTTACCTTTTAGCAGTGATCCTACACTAAGGAAAGCAAACTGTTACCTGTTCTTTGAGAAGCATAATGTTCTTTTCTTCGTATATTTTGTCAATAAAATAAATTTATTGGAGTAAGTTACTTTTCTTAGAAATATTTGAATAAAATGCAAGAAAATATTTGTTTAAAACACTATTCATGCTTTTCTTTCTTTTTTATAAGGGATTGTCACTATGGACTCAACATCCTCACTCTGGCTTCTATATTGTCAACCACCTTTCTTTTTTATATATTATGAATAAAGTCTCATTTTTATCTATGTATTTCCTTGTTCAAACTCCCTTCCACCTCCTGCCCCTCCCAGTCACTCACTCTTCTCCCCATTACTTTGTCTCCTCCCCAGCAAGGGCAGGAGGTCCCAAGGTCCCAAGGTGGCTTAGTTCAGCATTCACTCCAGGCAAGTCTGATTTTTCTCATCCCAACATCAAGAATGGGTTACATGTTCCTCTGAAGGGAATGGGCTCCAAAGTGCTGGTCCAAGGTGGAAAAGCATAATATTCTAAGTGAAAGACTAAAGGAAGAATTTCGGAATTATAGATTAATAGATTCTATCATGAATTAACTATGATTTCAGGAAGACCATTTTATCTTCTACATTTCTCTTAAAAGTAGGAATAATAATAAACTTTAACTTTTTAATAAAATAACTGGACTATATATATGCACACACATATGTCATCTACTTTAGCAGTATAAGAAAACTTGATAATATTGAAGAGGGTTCTGTATCCATTTGAGGTAGAATATATACATGTATCTGTATTATGTATTTGTATGTATGCTTATGTGTATGATGTATATTCATTTATGTAAAGATCTATACATGGGAACATTATTGCTTGTATTTCTGTCATGGCCTCTGCTTCACAAACCTAAAACTATGACTTTATTTAAGTGATTCCATCTGGAACAAAAAAGTAAAGTTGGGAAAGTAATATCCGTCTCAGTCTTCCAGACCACATCTCCCTAGAGTTCAGAGTCCTGCATGCCTGGAAATAGTTTACAACATTCTACACTTCAGAAAAAATATATCTATCTTGTAACAATACAAATGCCTCTGGAAACGGCATGTAGAACAGTGTTCCCATGTGAAGAAAAGCACATAATGGGTGCCACAGTGGCCAGCAGAAGCTCTACTCTATGTGGGGGCCTCATGTAGGAGTAAGGCCTTGTGACACTGGATGAGAGAGGGGTGAAACCCCTTAGACCAGTCACGTAGATGCAGCAGAAAAGCAAACAAAACCAACAAACTCCTGTAGACTCTCAGAAAGAAATTTTATATACATGGATTGCAAAAGGAATTTCCAGCAGCTAGGACCTCTGTCCCACTGGTGGTCTTTTCCTGTGCACTTTGATTTCCTGCTGTGGGAGCAACAAGAGGGTCTATTCCAAAGACACACTCCAAAGTGCTGGAGTTGTACGTATACCTTTAACATAAGGCAAGGCTGTCGACCATTCAGACTTGGAAATTTGTCTGATGCTGCATGCTAGTTTGTGTAGTTAGTAGGAGTATACACTGAAGACAGCACACATTCAGGAGTATGTCTGTCCCACAATGGAAAGGAAACTCATGGTGGAAGAAGGAGAAAAGAGAATGAAATGAAGGAATTTTTGACTCTTCATCATGTATCCTGAATGGTTCTCTGTGGAGTTCATGCAATCAGCCACCTGTGGTGCTGCCTAAGCCTCACACAGACCTGAAGAAAGGCCTTGGCTTCAGAATGCAGCTCTGCTATAATGTGGCCACCCAGAACGTATAAATTATGTTTACAACTTAAGAAGTGGGGATGGAATAAAGCTGAAATTCTAATGTGCAGTATTTTCCCAGCCACTATCTGAGACCAGGGCTAACAAAGCTTCATAGTTGGCATGCACACTTCAAATAAGGCGAAGGGTCTCAAGAGGTAGAAATGATGCCAACCAATCAGGAAACACTAATTTAAATATTGTTAAAAATGACAGATATTTCAGACTTTCTAAGACCAGTAAAATTCTTTTCCACATGCAAACACACAGACACACACACACACACACTGTATAGTTGAGGTAGTTATATTTAGCATGCTGGGAAATAGTTGGTACTATTCTATATCTAACAAACACACACTCACAAATGCACTCACACACACACACACACACACACACACACACACACATACTGTTTGATTAGTTAGTTTTAAGACAGGAATCTAACTGTATGCCCCAAATTGGTCTTTGATCCATATGATTAATCATGTTCTTGGATTCTAGGAATGAGTCACCATGTCTGGCTGTTTCTGATCATCCTGCAGGGGCTTCTATTACTTTGATCACCTTTGAGTTTCTTTGTTACCCACTGTTAATTCCTCAAACAAATTTCTCTAATTAAACCTGAGAAATTCACTAATTTTTGAATATAGTGATTTGGATTTAGTGGATGGTTTAGCAGAATGAGAGTATAAGAATCACCTCTGGCACCAGTGAGCTTCCTAACCATTGGCTCTTGGCTAGATTTGGAATTCCAAGCATGTGCCTTATTCCTGCAAAGTGGACCTTTCAGTAAGAAAGTGGTCAGCTATCCCTGTAATATCTGTGTCACTATTACATCCATGTGCATATCATGCCATGCTACTCATGCTGAAATTCACAGGTTTCACTATTGTGTAAGACTATTGTTGATGAACAATTTATTCTAGCAGACTACCTGACAGCTTCCTGTACTATGAAATCTAGAAAACAAGCATTAATTAATTTCTCTATGTACTATGACCACAGTGTGTAGGGTCTTCAGGGATAGGGTTTTGCAATAAAGATCTGATGGAAAAGCAAAATCATTGACAATAACCTTTATTGTTTTATTTTGGAAATCCCAAGGATATTCTTGGCCTCAAGGGAATTATCTCATTCCCAGCAACCTATGGCGTCTGGGAAGATCATTACCCACAGTATAAAGGCCATTCCTGGATATAACTGATTCTCTCATTCTCTGTTATCCATTGACCACCCCTAGATTTTTATCTAGGGGTGGCACCATGTAGAATTTCTCCCATTTGCATTAGCATGTTGGATGGTATTGTCATTGTGCTGAGTTTGTTCTGATAAACATATTGTTGGAAGATTAGGGTTACTTTTTCTCCATAGATCCAACACACACACACACACACACACACACACACACACACACACACACACACACTAAAAGAAGATACAAGTATAAGGGAAGGACTTTATGAATGGGAATTCATTTACATAAATTAAGGCCAAAAAATGACAAATAGATCTTAGAAAAATAAAAAGATTCTTACAGCAAAGAAAATAATCAACTAAGAATTTTTTCCATTTATACCACAGACAGAGGATTACTATCTGGAATATATAAAGAACCCATTAACAGAGTCAAGCAAACAAATTATCCCATAAAAATTGTCTATAGATCAGAACAGAGTGTTCTCAAAAGAAACAAACATTTCTAAGAAATATTTTAAAAAAGTGTTCAAGGTTCATTACAATTAGGAAAATGCAAATTAGACTACTTGGAGATTTCATCTTTTCTCAGTCAGAATGGCTACAGCTGAGAAACTGACAACATTGACAACAAATGCTGGTGAGGATGTAGGGAAAGGGAAAATCTCATTTACTATATGTGGGGATGCAATCTGGTGTAGCCAGTTCTGAAATCAGTCTAGATAATTCTCAAAAAATGATATGTGTTATATGATCCAACTATACAACTCCTTGACATATACCCAATGGAACTGACATCCTTGTAGGGAGATTGTATTCTGTTCCATTGTAAATAATTGTCCTGTCTACTGGTTTAATAAAAAAAATGCTGATTGGTCAAAGGAAGACAGGAAGTGTGGGTAGGGCTACCAGACTAAGGAAATTCTAGGAATATCTCAGAGCAGAAGATAGATGCCACAGAGATATGATGGAGACACAATGATGAGACAGCAGCAGACACAAAAGAAAGAAACTGAAATGCTGCTCTAAGGAAAGGTATTGAGCTTCATGACTGAACAAGCTGGCTTGAGTTCAGATGAAGGAGTTAGCAAGTTATATGCCTGGGCCCTAAGTCAATCAGCGTAAAAATAATATAAGCATCTATGTGATTATTTGGGTCTAAGTGGTAGTGGGGTTGAGAGTGGGTCCAAACCTCTGATCTAGACCAGAAAGTTTGGGCCAGAAACCTTATTATACCACATCCTACTTCATAAATACTTCTAAGACTTGATCATTGCTACTTTATTCACAATAACTAGAAACTGGAAACAATCTAAATGTCCTTCAGCGGATGGATGCATAACAAAAATGTAATACATGTACACAATGAAATTCTATCCTTCTATAGAAAAACTGAAATCAAGAATTTTGCAGGTAAATGTATGGAAGCAGAACATATACAGTGGTGAGGTAACCCACACCAAGAAAGAAAATGGAGCCTGTTGTCCCTAACTTGTGATTCCTAGATCTGAATCTCTAGATATAAGTATATAATCTAGAGTAACATCAGAAACAAAGAAAGTAAAAAGGGATCAAAATGGAGGAAGGCACCCTAGAGTGATGAGTTCATGCCTACTGCTATAACCCTAGCTAATTACCCATGGCTAGTGATGTCATGGACCCTAAAGGAGAATGCATTACTGCTACTTTTCTAAACCAGTATAATTCCAGATTTCATTCTTAATATTTATCCTTAAACCCACAAGTAAGTATAGCTCTTACCGCCATCAAAGAAATTTTTTTTTTGTAGAAGACAGAGATCATCACAGAAATCCAGAGCTGGTAAGCATACAGAAAACAACCAACCTTGAGTAAAACCAAGAAGACCAGGATATCTGTTATGAGATAGCTTCTTTTCTATATGGCAGGGAAGCTATATTCATGAAATGTCACCAATATGGTTGAATGAGTAAGACAACACTTTGACAATACCAGTGGACATGTTAATGAAGAATGGAGAAATCTTCCAAAGCCTCTCCATAGGTAAAAAGCTATAGGCAAGTAGTGGTTACTGAAAGAATAAAATTCATTCTTCTCTGTAGATGAATCGTCTGATAAGTTTTCCACTTCCAAGCACTGTGGGATGTCCTTCTGTACACTGTGAATATGTGGTGCGCTCTCATTGGTTGAGAATAAAGCAGTTTTGGCCAATGGAGAGGCAAGATAAAGTTAGGCAGTACAATAAAACTGAGGATGGAGATTAAGAAGAGTGGAGTCAGGAGAGATGCCAGTCAGCCTCCAAAGAAGCAAGACATGTAGTAAATAAAGTAACAAGCCACAAACCATATGGCAAAGCATAGATAAAAAATATGGGTTAATTTAAATGTAGGCGCTAGTTAGTAATAATCCTGAGCATTTATACTTAATATAAGCCTTTGACTGGTAATTTGGGAAGCCACTGCTGGGTATAATCAGATGTACAGAGCACAAAGCTCCACCTCCATGTATATGCAAGTACTTCGATCCATACTCATAAGTAACACCAAATGGACTTACTAGGTTGATATCTTATATTATATATAATTAAAGAAGATGTTATTATTTGAGAAGGAACAGGGATGCAGAAGGAGTTAGAGGGTAGAGAGGAATGGGTGGGCATCATATAAATATGGTATTCATGCATAAAATTCTCAAAATGATATTAAACTAAAAAATAAGCCAAACCTTGACTGTCCTTACTGGTCATTGCTTGTCAATGCCTGCAACATACAAAATAGCCACCTGTTCAAGGGGAGCAGGTTGTGAAGAACAAGAGCAGACAGTGTCTGTGTTCAGAAACATGCAGAAAGCTGAAAGACCCAGGAAAATAGTTTCTTAATATACTCTTCTCTTTGTATATTGTCTTGGTCTCTGTTATTCTATGGGTAAATTCTGATAAATATAATGTATAGAATCTCGACAGATTTTCTGACCTAGATTTCAGTATATGCAGTCATCAAAATGAAATAAATGTATCAGGCAAAGAAAATCAAGTCTGAAACCGTTTGTTTAAATAATACCCTGTAATTTAGTGACCAGAGAACATACATTTCTAACACTCTTCATGCTATCTTTTTTTAAAGCTACTAATTTCATCAATGAAAAGCAACTTTGGCAGTTTACTAATTACACACTTGGCATGATTAGAGATAAAGTAGGTGAAGTACTTACAATAATCACCTCTGGGGAGCAACTTTTTCGAACTAGCATTGGGTTACCTACTACTGGGGTGAAGATCCTTAAAAGAATGCTAGCTGCACACAAAATATCACAATTCCCTAAATGAGTCTTCTAATTGCATAACAGCTGTCCTGAGTCAAGGCTCGGGGGTGGGGGGCACTTGGCCTTGTCAGTGTCACCTTTCTTTCTGTATTAACATTTGTTCAGTTATCTAGGACAACACATGATTGGTGCTTCCTCTCCTAGCATACCCCTAGCAAGGTCTGCCCTCCTACTCAAGGTCTGCCCACCCACGCAAGGTCTGCCCACCCACTCAAGGTCTGCCCACCCATGCAAGGTCTGCCCTCTCCATCATTTAAAGATCCCTGAGGCTGCTTCTAAACCTCTAACCAGAGCTTATTAGACTTCTTCTCTGTGATCTATTTGTTTGTTTGTTTGTTTTTTGTTGTTTGCTGTTTGAGACAGGGTTTCTCTGGGTAGCCTCAGCTGTCCTTGAACCTACTCTATAGACAATGATTATTTAAAACTATGAGTACTGTTGGATAACTATTTCATCTGAACTGGAGTGTTGATTCCCGAGTAGAGAGAGGCTCATAATATTCAAGGATATATTGAAACTTACTAGGCATAGGGAGCCCAGACAGAAGATTTAGGGGGGTTCTCTCCAAGGTTGCTAGAGGAGTAAGCAATGATTTGGGGAGACAGTACTATTTTTTATTACACTTACTATAAGTTGTTTAAGATGTGTCAACACACATCCTGGGGTGGATATATTGACAGCGCACCTGCCTTTGAGTCACCTCATACTCCCATGAGGAACACCTTAGCTATGCTTCTGTAAGTAACCCTATTATTGATTCACTAGTCCAGATTTAGACACAACTGCTTTGTTTCTCATTGGTGTCCTATCTGGAGAGAATTGGCCTTTGTTCACATGTCCCAGAAAAACTAACAGAGTAGCCACCTAAAGGCATAGTAGTTATAGTGAGCAAATCTTTGGGTCATTCATTCATTTATGTATTTGTTAACTCATATTTATTGACCTTAGGGAGTTAGATCACTTTGTCAACCTTTCCTCATGATCTGCTTTTATAATTGAGCTCCTTTTCTATGACTTTTTAGTACCACAGAAACTCTATGTAACTGTTTATGGAAATTAATCTGGAGTGCATCCTTAGCCATTTATTTTACATAAGTACTTTTCTCATATGGAGATGATATCACTCACCTTAATGCAAATAATATTGCTGGAAATGGTAGAGAAATGGTCAGATAGAGTAGGGGTTTTTTGGTCTTTATAACCCTGACAGTTCAGTGGAGGACTGCACAAATGGACTATTATGTTGGAGGTGAGTTATGTACTAGTATTAAGAAAAAAAAATCAGCCAACCTTTCTACCTGGGGAAATGGTTTCCCAGCCCACACACCCAAGAAAGGTTTTCTCAAGCACTGATTGGTGGACACCACCCACAGTAGAAAAGCTGGAATATACATTTAAGCCATTTTGAGCCAAGTGGGTTTTGGATAGTTGCAAAGTTAAAAAAAACAAAAAATCCAAGACTGGGGATATTTCTTGGTTGTAGAAAGTATGATTAACATTTTCAAAGTTTTGGGTTTGGCTCTATAGTCCTACCCAATCCCAAAGCCCAAATGTTGATTTTAACTCTCAAATTGCTAATTTCAATCTGAGTTTTTTCATGATGCTTGAAAGGCAGATGCTTAATATATTTAAATTTTAGGTGGTGACCTGAATTTGCTAGGTGGCCAGCAAATAGAAAAGGTTGCTGGGAGAAAAGCCCACACTCCCACTGAGAGATGATCAAAGGTCTTAAGTTCCTCAGAACCAGATGTGGACTGTTTTGTTAGCAAGGTTAGCCTGGGTCCACTTTAAAATGGGAAGTGCTCATGAGGTCCTTGGCTGGAGGGCAGAACATCTGGGCAGGAAGAACAAGAGGTCGACTGTCGAAGTGGAAGCCAAGTTAGAGTCCTTCCTGAATTGGGGGGCGTGTATTCTGAATGGCCAGCAGAAGAGTCAAAAACAAAAATGTGCACAAGAGCCTTTCAACTGCTGCTGGGGCCAGAGCAAGCCAGTACCAGCCAATGGCAGTTCAGGCCCATGGGGATGATCTTGCTCTTTGGTTGTTCTCTTTCCTTTTACAGCACAATGAATAGAACAAAGAAAGTGAAGTCAAAGATAGGAAAATGATATAGAAGCAAACACGTATCCTTTCCTCAAGAGTCTAGCATGCTATAATAGGCTCAAATTGAAGGGATGATGCAATCTGCCATACATTTTACAGATTTTCCGAATGTCTTTCCTAACTCTTGAGTGCACTAAATGCTATGGTGATTTTTTTTTGTTTTATTTTGTTTTTCTAGTATTGACTAGAGAAATACTTCTATTTCAGAGTAGGTGTTAACCATAAAACTTGCTCACTATTTTATCACAGGTAGGAAAAACATGTTTAGTTCTGAAACACTGTGTGGGGAAAAAGTAAGATTCTTTATGATGGTCCCCACCAGGCCAATGTGTCCATTGTAGCTGTAGATGGGAAACCATATTGATAGCCAGCAAGCCTACAATGGCTTCTGTTGGGGCAAAAGCAAGGTGACCTTTTGCATCAAAAGTGGGGGATGAAAGCAACTGGTCAATAGGCTATATGGAGAAGACTCAGCAGCAGCTAATTGGAGGAAACTGAAGATGTTTCATTGGTAAGAACTTTTGATCCCCTGAGTGTATAAGCCCAGTGTTTAGGGTAAAGAGAAATAGAAACAAGCAGTTCCCTCTAGCTAATTGGTCAATCAGTTGAACCAATTGTTCAATCGGCTGAGCTTCAGGACCAGAGCATGACCCTGTTTCTCACAAAATAAGGTAAACAACTGACTGAGGAAGACACTCAACATGGACCTCTGGCATCTAGTCATGTGCATGCATGTACACACACACACACACACACACACACACACACACACACACACACACACACACACCATACACTAAAAATGAATGGAGGCAGCAGAGCATGTACTGGCTTGCTGTTGGTGTACACTACCATACAGACTAAACACTCCAGAACTGGGTGATGCTCCTGAAATCAGCTGATTCTTCGTGCCTCTTTCAAGGCCTTACCAATTCTCTGCCCCAGAGTGTGAACTGTAAATTCTGTCTTACTGAGTTGAGTGTAAAACTAACAGAAACTAAAGCATGGTCCTTAAAGGGATTATACAGCTAATTATGTAACTGATTTATAAAGCTCATTGCAGTTTTGTTTTATATCTTTTGGCCTTTAGAGAGGGGGAATACTCAAGGAAGATCAGAACAGTCAGAGGCAAATAATTTAATATTGCCTTTATTATTGGGATGGTAATTAAGTACAACATTGTTGGTTTCCCCAAACAACGAGCATATATGTTCATATGCAAGACACACAGATATAATTCTTATAAAAAGAGCTGGAAGCATTTTCCTCCAAAGATGACTTGACCCTAATAGTCATTTTACCATGGTCCTTGTTGTATGCTCAGCCATGGCTCCATCATGCATGTGGAATGGAAGATAAATGACTTTGTAGTATGATAATGTATTTATAACACTAAGGTTCCAGTTTTGTTCCAATGACCATGTACCTCTGGAGGTAGAGTTCCCAGTGTATTAAAATGCACATGGCAATGACAGCATCTGCTTTTACTTTCTGAAATATTTCTGTAATGAGCCCATCTGCATACTTGCTCTCTTGTGCTTTGCATTAAGCTTCTGTATAAGAGACAGCTCTCTTCATGTACTCATAAAAATCTCTCTGCACTCACTGTGAACTCTGCATTGAATGCTTTGGGTGTGACTTAACTAACAGGCTTTTTGTTTCTGAAGCAATTTGTGTCTTCTTACACTCCCCTTTACAATGTCTGTCAATGTCTGCACTATCACACATCCAATTAGGTTTTGATCTTGTTAATATCTACCCCAATGGCAATTGATTTCTGCCTGCTTGAGTAGACCCTGTGAGGCTTGCAACTTTCTTCTCTGTTGGGATGGTTGGACTTGAGTAGTCTACCTTCCCTGTAATCCTCAATTTCCTGAAAGGACTGTAATATTCTCCTAGTAATTTTGAATATATATCTTCTGAGAAACGGTAGCTACACAGTCTCTCTGGGGACTAGACTTTTATTTTTAGCCATTTTAAAAAGAAAACAAACATAATACCCACCCACCCCCCTATTCTGGATACAAGGAATGGGATATTGTAGCTTAAGATGCATGACTTTGTGATTTATATTTTTACTTAATGCCTGAAACTCTAAGACACACTGGACTCTTTTAAACATTTTCTTACAAAGTGTGAATTTACTGCTGAGAGATACCAATGATTAGGAGACTGCTATAAGATCCTATGACAGTTAGGAGAGGCTTTCATATGAGATGTTAGATACCTGTCCAAGGTCATCATGACCTGAGCATCACACTGGTGCTGTCAGGCCATCTCTAGTCTTTCTCTGAAGAAACAGTTGGGTTATACCATTGTGAAAATATTATCTAGTCAGTCCATACCAAATTTTATTAGAAATCAACTAGCACATGGGTTACTTAGTGAACCAAGATTGTAAATACAACCTAGGTTTCCCCTTAATTTTTAAGTAGAGTATTATTAGAACATAATTATGCTTACATATTGTTTGTGGCTGTTTGGGCTGCCACAATGACAATAAGTTTTTTGAGTGTCTTAAGCTTAAAATATTTACTGTGAGGATGCTTACAGAAAGTTTGCTGATCTATGATCTAGGACATTCATCACATAGAGAATGAAATGACATTAGACATTTAGAGGAATCAGCAGACCGGCAGGTATACATTTGAATGTACATCATGAAAGTGTAGATACTACAAGTAGAATTAGTGCTCAGTCAGATCCCAGATCACATTGAAGGTTACCTCAATATTCCAGAAGCCGCTTATGCTGTTTCCCATCTCTCCATTTATCTGTAAGAACCACACTAATCAATACTTTATAGTATGGATGTGCACTGCATGTGCTTATTCGGTGAATACCTCCATTTATTCCATTTACGCTTAGAAAATGCATTCAGTGTTAAGCAACTAATCCACTCTTTGGAATGAAAAAGGAACAAAGAAACAATTTCTGCTTCATAACATTTGTTTGTTTGTTTCTATGGTACAAGTGTATCCACCATGCTTGATTTCATGGTGCCAATTTGTCACCTCTGACTGCACCATAGGAAGAGGGGCTTATGTCAGACCCCATGAGTGACCTCTGTATATCATCAAGTTATAAGACTGAGGTGTCTGGTGTGTAGCTTATTTTGATTTCTCTTTAGTATTTCTTTACCGGACTATGTCATTATACCATGATGTTTTATTGTTTATGTTACTAAGACATACACACAGCTAGTTTTTACTTTGTGTCTTCTATAAATAATGCTGGTTTTGTCATTTAGAATTAATCTTTGAGTAAAGCTATGTAGGTGTATCAGTTAGGCATATCCCTGGAAGTGAAAGATGTGAATTCGCCCAGCTCTAGAACCAACTGTCAGAAAGCCTTATGCATGTCTGGGAGTCTCATTGCTCTACGTTCTTGCCGAAACTTGGGGTTTTTCAATCATTTAGTCATTTAAGAACTTTGTGTCATATGAAATTTGTCTTAAATTTTATTTTCCTTGATCACCAGTGGATTGTTTTCAGATGTTTTTCAGTTATTTGGCACTTTTCTCTTTTTCATTTTTTCCCAATATTTCCCTTTATTTCCTGTATTATGTTTTAAAAAGACATGCTATGAGTACAAGCAGTTTTTATTGTTGTCTGCATCTATTGAAATGGTCTCTTATGAGTGTTTGGATTGTTCTTTTATTTACCTTAGCAGTTTATTTGGAAACAGAAAGTTTGCATTTAGGAAAGTCAAAATATTATAATTGTATTTATGCATTTTGGTTTATATATTATGTTAAATCTTTCCCCTAAGACCTTCTAAAAGCTTTAGCAGTTTACATTCTTGCCTGTGATATCTATGTATTATTTTTTGTGTAAGGTATGAAGATGGGATCCAGATTTTTGCCCCATATTAAAATAACCACTTTCCCTATGGTACCAAAATGTTATCTTTATAAAAAATTAGATGACATATGTGCAGGGTCTGTTTATGGAGGCTCTTTTCTTTCCCAAGCCCAATTGTTTTTCTTGTGCTAACCCTGTAACTCTGCTACCTTAATCACAAGAGCCTGTGACAGACTTTCTGTCTGGTACTGCAAATTTCTCTCCTTTGTCCTTCTTTCAAGATGGCTGCTTGGCTATTCTTGACTCTTCACATCTGTCAGTTTGGACAAAAATAACTGCTAGAATTTTGGTTTGGATTTCACACATTTATAGATCCAGTTGGGCATAGTTGAATTCTTTAAAGTATTGTCTTTGTTTTAATTTCAATATTTCATTTTAGTTCTCAGAATAGAAGCCTTGACTTTCTGGATTTACTCAAGGCATATGACATTTTAGATACTATTTAAACTATCTTAAGAATTCAACTGTTTGTAGCCAACATATAGAGATAGTACTGATACTTGACCCCCATGTCTTTTCATTCTATGTCTTGTCTTGTCATGTTGGATATGTCTTCAGCCAAATTTGCATAGAAATGATATAACAGCAATTCTTCTCCTGCAATCATGTCAAAAAGAATTATTTTAGTATTTCACTATTGGGTTCTTTTGACTGCTCTGAGTCTCTTCCTTTCTTCCTCCATAAGAGCAGGGACTGAGCCAACACTATTATCTATTAAACATACACAGCATTCAGTATAATTTTTATTCACCTATCCAGAATACATATATTTAGGTTAGTCTAATGTTTTAAAGGTTAAGAGATTTTTATATTAAGAACATAGACTTGTGTTTTCCTATAGAAAATAAAAAAAATTCTAATCTGTGTCTCCATGAAACTTGTGGTGCTGCAAGTTTTATTTTGGTTAGCTTAATACTTGTAATTCTAAATGAGTAAAACGGCTGATAGGAGGACCACTAAGTCATAGGTAGTATCGTGTCAGAACCTGTGCTATTTTGTGTCCTGTGTGAACATAGCAATCAATATGCTGTAAAAAGCTTTCTTTGTATTTTTATGCTTTCCAAAATGTTACCAAATACAAATATTATTTTGTGCCATTCAAATGCTCTCAAATAAAACACTGTACTTCTAGGTGTATTACTCAAAGTGCACATTTCATTGTCTGGCTCTGGATCTTGTAGGAGGAAGATAAAGGATATTGTAGTAGATGTCCACTACTCAGCTCACTTCCTGGTACTCACATTTTTGTTTACACCCTTTTCATGTTGAGTGGCTGACTCACATAACAAAATGGTTATTTCTGGAATAAAAAAATATGACTTGAGACTCCCAAGGAAGGTTGAAAAGACTCATGGTTTTTCCCTTTCTCTGCCTTGCATCACTTACTCTAGACAAAGCTATCCCAGCATGGAGACATGCAAACCTCTCCGAAGGAAGGTTCTTGAGGTAACAACCTGCAGTATCTTTCCCATAGCCAGCATCAGACTCCCACATATGTGATGCTGGAAGTGGGTCCTCAAGCTTCCATCCAGCCATCTGCTCACACAGCCCCACTTCTCAAGTTGACTTCATTGTCAAGAGAGACCATCTCAGTTCATTTCTTGTTGCTGTTTTCATAGTATAGGTTGGAAAATTTATAGGAAACAGACTTTTAACTAATCTGGGAAGCTTCTTGACCATTGGCAGGTCCTCCTAACTGCGTCATTACCTACTAACAGGTATTCCCTTGGAAGATAGAGAAGTAGTGTAGCTTTAGCCATTTCCCCCTTCTTGTGAAGTCACCGGGACCACCAAAGCTCTACTTTCAAGGGCCTCTACCCCCCAAACCATTATCATATTAATTTGGGTATTAGTTTTCCAACACAGAAGCTTTTGAAGTATTCATTCAAAATCTAGTCAGAAGCAAGCCAGAAATACCGAAGTAAGTTACTTTTAAATTCCTTATCCACATACAAATTTCCATTGCCTTAGATTGTTTTAGGATGATTCTATATGCAAAAAAAATTGTCACGTCCCACCTTCAAGAGATTCATGTTGAACTTGACAATGAGCAACAGCATTGAATTAAAAAAGCACAGCATGGACAGTGACAGCTAAGTTTTGCTTTTAGAAAAGTCTGACAAGGCATGGTTGTTGACAGTCTTGCAATGCAATGGACAGTGGCAATAGCACCATCACAATTTTTCACCCACAAAAGGTTAGATACTAAAGCCTTTTCTCCCTGGTTTAAGCAAGATGCAAGAAAAAAAAATACGATGCAATGAAATAAGAGTTATACTGATGCTTGAACAAAAGAGGAAATTCCTCATTTTGTCAAAGAGACCAAGAGTTTGAGAAGCAGAGGAAATTGCATTCTGTAAAATTATCTTCCTCATGAGAATTACTAATAATATTTTATTACAATTCCATTGTAATTACTTGAATAGTAATATAGTTAATAATACATTAAGAACTACTGAGTCGTTTTCACAAAATAAGTAGCACATATGTTACGTATAGAATAATTATCAGTCCTTAAGCTGTTGTAAGTAAGTAATGAAGTTTTGGCAACTGTTAGTGAAGGTTTAGCTTTATTAGACAGAACTGATGAAGCTGTGTTCTCCTCACTGTCTGCCTTTTAAGAAGTTCAGTGTTATCAAGCTGACCCCCAAACCTGGGAGCACATAACAGAATATTTGAAAGCAGCTGGTACAACATATTTTTAAGACCCTGGAAATCTTTTCATACTCAAAAGGCCACATGTCATCAAGGAACTATTCATTTCACTGAAGCTATTCTAGAAACATATTTTCTAGTTCACGCATGAAAGGGTCCAGATGAATTTCCCTCAACAATTGGTTGGGTGAAAATGTGAACTTTATGTCACCAATGTAGGGCAAATAAATACTTAAAGCCTAAAGCTACAAATACAAAATTTCCTTTCCCTTGCTATAAAAATTGCATATATTTCCCACTTGAAAAAATATTCACAAGGTCACAGGCTAGGGCTCATATGGAATAGCATAAGGTTACCATTAGAATTTAGCAAAAAAAGATTTAATTTCAGAATCTCAACAACACACTATTAAAAGCTGAACTCTTTAAATGCATTTAGAGTCAGAATCAATAATACACATGATATATGATGACTCTTGAGTGAATAAATGAATGAATATTTGTGTGCGTGTGTGTGTGTGTGTGTGTGTGTGTGTGTGTGTGTGTGTGTGTGTCTTTACCTATTAGGACACAAGGTTGAATAATCTTACCTTTTTTTTTTTTTTAATTTCATACTATTTGGCCTACATCTCAGGCAAATTGCTAGTTTATCTTATTGCTTTTATCTTAATTCAACATATTTCTAGTAATCTACCTGTCATGTAGTCTCGTCTATGGCTCACCTGGATTCCTTACATGGTTCTTCCATGGGGGTCAGATGGAGACTAACTGACTCTGCCCTCCTTCTACCTGTCTCTACTCTGGTTCCCTGCTTATCACTAGAGTGCTCGCCATAGGCCAAAACATTTTGTTTACATACAAGAAACAGTCCTACCACATATCTGCTTTTCTGTCTAATCTAAAAGGAAGGTTTCAATTTCCATATAGCAAAATTACAACAGAACAGCTATCAAGCAAAAATTTCAGTTACAATATCTATTCTATTTGTAATTAACAAACTTAAAGAAAATATTCCATTATCTACCTTATCCTTGTGAGTCTAAAGTTTCATATCTAATATATCTTTTAAAATAACTAAGAAGAACTATACCTATAATTATTAAACCTTCAACCACAACAAAGACCACAGAAGGATATAATATTACCCAAATAAACAAGAAGTGCAAGCAACTTCCAAAGTCTAGAAAATGACAGCGATGATATCAGTCTGCCTGGACAGTCACCAAAAGTTCCTTTGTAACATTGGGGCAGCATCTTCAGCCTATAGGCCCAGCGTCTCTGACATACCTTTCAGTGATGCAGGAAATCTGGCACAGTCTGTCAGTCGCTTTTCCTTATGTCCTTAAGGATACCTGACAATTTTTTTCTGCAAAGCAGGAACCTGAAGGGCCTCTCGGCTTGTTTTGCCAAAGTTCAAAGGTCACTTTCCTATGAAACTGCATGTCTAGTTTATACAGCATACTATCAAGCAGTTAATACCAGAACAGTTTCTTGTCCAGTGGCTAACTGTTGCCACAAAGTAAATTCCACATGAAGCTTCTTCAATGCCCGTCATTTTTCTGAAATGCATTGGTGCTGCCAGGAGCAGACCTGTCTCACTGTCCAGAAAAGTCTAAGTTCTTAAAATATTTTAAATGCCAAATTCTACATGTCTTTGAAGTGTTTGAAGATTACCTATTTAATTGAAATATATCTTTGTATATCTACAAAAACCTAACTAACATGACTATAAGTTTAGTTATCATAGGTAACTATTAATCTGCATTTTTCAATTACACATTACAATTTTAAATGAGTTACATAAGCATCATAGCTTAATCAAGAGTAGAAAAATACATACAGTATAACAAAATTGACCTTAAATTTGTATCAATAAATCAAAATCCACCTATCTTTTTAAATCATTCCTATATCATATCCTCTCCCCCTTTTTTTTGGAAGAGATTGTCTATGACCATTAACCACTTATAATGAAAACAAACATTAATAAACAATATTTTTGGAATTTTGGCATAGTTTTCTTTCTTTTTCTACATCTTGTTGACAAAGAGACACTGGGAATCTTACAAGGGTCTATAGCCTGGATGAATCATTTTAACTGGCATCCTGGAAGCTGATCTTCCCATCAGAGAATTTTTCAGGTGGCATTGGCAAATGAAACCACACTTGCCGGGAACCAATCCACAGGTTTTGATCTTCTGTGGAGACAAAACCAGAAACTCTGGATTCCTTACATCGTTCTTCCTTAGGGTTCGGATGGAGACATAATCTTACCTTCTATTTCTAAATCAATGATAAAATACAAACATGGTCTCAGTAAGTGATATTTCATTTCTTTTGGATTAGGAACTTAGGGGTTATGGCTTCCATATTTCAGTATTTATGTTGGTTTTTCTGAATTCTTTCCATTATCTTTTCCTTTTCTGTGCTTTTACAGTTGTTTACTATCAATGTGGACAGGTGGAATTTTAGTTCTCACATAATTTGAAGCTTTGTTGGGAGGCTTGTTCATTTCCAACCACTTATTATTATTCAAAGGAAACCTTAATTTGTAAAGAAAATTAATTTGACAATGATATCTAGTATCTTTCAGGAAATTGAGATATGAGGATGCCTGGAACACTTGTTTCCCTTTAGAGTGCATCAGAATAAACTGCCCAGAATTATTCAATCAGCTTAATTCCTAGGATGGTAGCAAGTATGTACATATATATACATATTTACATATATTCATAAAAATTATGAAATGCACCAAGGATTGAGAAACACTATCTGGTATGATAGTCATCAGTGCCCTTTATTTTATATTGTCTTCCAAGAACTTAGGTATTTGATGCCAGAGGAAGTCTAAATAATTCATTTAATTCAAGAACCAAGCTGATTTCTCCTAGGAGAGAATAAGAAACAATTTCCATGAAACAAAAACTTAAAAACATTCATTATATGTCTGATACCTGTCCAAAAATTTCAGGTAAAATAGGGACCCACTGAACAGCTTTTGAAGAAGCTTTTTTGAAAATTATGTTTTATTTTCTTAATTTTTAGCCTTCAGCCTCCCCCTTCCCATCCCCTTATGCCCTCCCCAAAATAGGCAAGAAGTCCCAATGTGGGTCAGTTCAGTGTGGCTCATCCACTCCAGACAAGTCCAATTTTCTCATCTTAATATCAAGACTGGATTAGGTGCTTCTCTGAAGGGAATGGGCTCCAAGGTGACAGTCCATGCACAGGAACACAGTCTGATATCACCCCTTGAGGCTCCACATATTGCCCATGCCAATTGATAGCTGTCTATCCTTGGAGGATCTAGCTCCTTTTCCCTATGGGTCCCCAGTGGCTGTTCTTGATTCGATGGGCTCCTCAGAGCTCCAGCCAGCCACCACTATGGGAATTTTCCTCATAATCCCTATTCCCTCGCTCATAGAGACTCTTTTCCCCCATTTTTAGCTGGACCAGGAGCTCAGCCCAGTGTTCAGCCGTGGATCTCTGCCTCCATCTCTATTCATTGTTGGATGTAGGTTCTGGGATGACACTTAGGGTGGTTATTCATTTGATTATAGAGGAAGTCCTGTTTAGGCACCCCCTCCACTATTGATTGAAGACCTAGCCAGGGACATCCTATGAGTTCTTGGAAGTTTTCCTAGCATCAGATCTTTTTTCAACCCCACATTGGCTTCCTCTATTAAGATCTCCATCTTTTTTTTCCTCCCTCTTTATTGCTCCTTTTACTCAACCATCTCCTCTCATGATTTGCTCCCACTTCTTCTTGGTTGCAACCCATTATGATCCTAATTTGCTAAGGAGATCTCCATTTTCTCTTCCTAGGGGAATCTCTGGGTGTCTCTCTTGCGTTACTTCTGTTTCCAAGCTGTTCAAAGGTTGTGATTTGAAGCTTGGGGAAAAATAACCCAATTGTTTTAAAAAGCTTCTTCACTGGACTTTAGACAAAAAACAATGAAGAAGCTTTTTAAAACAATTGTTATTTTTTATTTTATGTATTTAATTAAAAAAATATACCCAGCACTGTTCCTCCTCCTTCTCATCTTTCTAGTCAGTCTTCAGCTTCCCCTCACCCCATTCCCCCACCATAACTTAGTGAGGGTAAGGAGAAATGATAGTCTTCAGATTTCCCCTCATTTGAAATGACCCTATTCTAGTAGGAAGAATCCCAAGCCTGCAGAGTTCTATCTGAATATTCCTTGTTCGAAAATTCTCTTGAAATGATTCTGTAGCTGGGTAGGTAATAGGCATCGGGAAAGGAGCAAGATTTTCCACCTAGACCTGAAAATTTCATCATCCTCACAAACATTGTTTTGTGACTTTGGTCACAGGAACTCTCATATACTTTCCTGAAGGAAGTATATGGTAGGTTGTTTTATAAAGGCCATCAATTAATTCTCTACCCTCATCTTACCTCCCTCTTTGAATTCTGACTCAAACCTTGATTTCCAACGGCCGAGTAATAGACATTAACTTTTGTTTTCTGTTTTTGGAAACATTAAGAATTAGTTGAAAACAATGACAAAACTCCACCCATTCATGCCACTACTGTCCTTGACAACACCATCAGGCTGCCTCTCCTGACAGAAGAGAAATATAGGTTTCAGACCAGTTTAGGGTTCTGGGAGTGCAATGCTTAATGAGGTTTTGCTTCGTTGTTTGAGAGGCACAGATTCCATTCAGCTGCTTCATTAATACCCCGGATCACAGATGAAATAACAAAGCACTGCTGGTGATGAGCACAGGAGTTTCTGCAGGATTGGTCCTGTGAGCATGTGCATTACTGTTTCTGAGCAACCATTGCACCAGGGATCTATAAATATGAAGACAGAATCAGGAGACGTGTCTCCGGATAGGTGCCAGTACCTCTGCATTCATATCAGGTTCTTTATCTTAGACATTCTATACAGATTTGTTTGTTGTCTCAAACAAATGAACATGAGGCAATTTACATTTTCCAAATTAAAACTCTGACTTTGCCAGGCAACAGAGCCAGTCAGCTATCAAATCCAGAGGCCTGGAATTTCAGGTTAGCAGTTTTGGCATAGGCTGGGAGATAGGCTATCTTTAGGACTTTGGATGATAGGTTCAAGTGATGACATAGGAGAAGGGGGCCATGAAACAGAACAGGGTCTGTGCTAGACGTATCGAGAGAGCAGCAGGAGCCATCCCAAGTAGGACAGGAATACAAAGCCCAGATGGTCCTGTTGGGCAGATGCCAGGGGAGATAGCTGCATGTCAGAGATACCAGCAGGGGGTCAGGGGGTGTGTGGGGGTAAGACTGCCTTGCTGCTTCTGGAATGCCTCTGGTCAGCTCAAAGGAGGAGGCTCTGGATGACGTCTACTAGACACCATATAATTCTCTCTCAGATATTCCCTTCCCACATCAGCAGACACATGAAGATTAAAGCATGGAGTGCACATTCAGATCAGTTATTTTTAAATTTCATTTTCTGAACGAGATGTTCACTTTGTATGTGGAAAATAGATAGTATGAATTATGCAAATCTCTTACAAAGAGTTCCAGTTAAAAAAATTCTGCTTTGGAATAGCCAACATAGAAACCATATAAATATGAAATCATATGCCTGAGGTTTTTATATTCGATATTTTTCACATATGATAATTCAAAGTGAAAAAGTGGGGTGGTCTCTGGAACAGGGGTTACAAAATTCTGAGCTTCTAATTTTGTTCCAGCACCAGTGTAAACTTAGGCAAACTTTAGAGCTTTTTAGACCATATTTCTTATTTTCTACGAAATGACTTAAGTTTTATCAGCTAGTAGACATTTGGCAGGAGGCAAATATGATAATGTGTGAAAATCATGCTACATCTTTCAAAATCTTTATAGTAAATTCCTTCCAACCTTTAGTTTTTATGATTGTAAAGAAGCAAAGGGCTAGCCAGGTGGTTCAGAATGTAGAAAGATCCCCTCTGGAGCATTCTGATTGGAACTCAGATCCTGGTTACTAATAATATACAAAGCTGGGTATGGAGGTACATACCTGTAATGCCAGAGCTGGAGTTCCAACCCTGGCTCAAACCAGTGAGCTCCACGTTCAATGAGAGAGGTCTCAAAAATATAAGATGGACAATAACCTGAGAAAATACTTAAAAATCAAACCTTAGCTTCCACAATAGTAAGAATGAACACACACATACACACACACACACACACACACACACACAGAGAGAGAGAGAGAGAGAGAGAGAGAGAGAGAGAGAGAGAGAGAGAAGGCAGAGGCACAACATTTATATTATTATTTTACAGAAGACCTTATTTCACCATTTTATAAGCAATGGGCCTGTGATGCCCACCTGCATAGGTAGTTAAGGAGAGTATCCCTTCTTTCTAATAACCTACCATATAGTAGCAAAATAACACTCAAATAGAATTGACAAAGTTATGGAAATTATGTTAATTTTGCTGGTTCACTATACACTTGGGAGCAACATTTGGTTCAAGAGGCAGAGTTTATATACAGATGGGCAGAAATGGGTCAACAAGCTTGGAGGACCTGAAGCTCGAGGGAAAGAGAGGCCTGGAGGAGAATAAGTAGTGGGAGAAGGTAGCACCTCCTTTCGGGAGTCAGAAGGGATAGTGGCAGTTGCATTGCATCCATGGTAACTGTCTCAGATTCTTGTATTTTCTTTAGCTTTATAATAATAAATATAAAAGCAATCCTTATCAGGACACCTTTAGTTCGCCTCCCCAGCATCCCTCTCCTTTCCCATTTAACCTTGATCTTGATTTGCCTGTTGAATACTTTTGTGTCAGATTAATATCTCATTAGTTTTTATAGTTGATTCAGATTTTTTCACTGGTATAATGGCTGCTTTGGGAAACAAATCCTTTCTCATCTATTAGTAGAATTTTCTTGTCCCCACTCCTAAATAACCACTCTAGTCATAATGTTAATTATGAATGCTCAGCCAATAGCTCAGACTTGTTACTCTTACATGTAAATTAACCTATATTTCTTATCTCTGCTTTGCCACATGGCTTGTGGTTCTTATGTCATGTTCCATGTACCCTGTTTCCTTTGTGTCTCCCCTGATTTTGTCCTTCTTTTTTTCCAACATTATCTGTTTGCCTTTCCTTCCTAACTTAATGCTGTTCAGCTATTAGCCAGTCAGCTTCTTTATTAAACCAATCACAGCAACAAATCCTCAAAGTGTACAAAAGGATTATTCCGTAGTATTAACCCAATCAAGATAACTAGAGCACAGGTTCCTCTCTGTTTGCCTTCATGCTATAGGATGAGCATCACAACCATGAGAGATGCACATGTTACTTACCATTACTCAGAAGAAAACACCACCAAGATATAGATCCTGATGGCGCACTTTAGTTCTTCAATAAAATAACACTCTTATCTCCTCAACCCATGGGCTTTGTCCCCATCAAATAACCTCAGCTGCACAGGTTTCACATTTCTCTGGCTTTATCCTATTCAGAGATAGGACCAGAACTTTAGAAGATTTCTTCTGCTTGTACATATCTACAGTGTTTATTAATTATTTTTTTCCTATTAAGAACTAATCTATCTTTAAAATACTATTTACACTTTGCTGATGATTTATTTTTTATTTATTCCATTATTTGTTTAACATTAGATGAATGCCTACTTATCAACCAAAGATCATAGCACAGTAAAAGGGAGAAGCAAGAAGCATCATATTTCCTACTCGTTTCTGGTAGGTGACACTTGGTAAATAACCTCAGAGAGCTCTGAGCATTTTGGCAGTGTCCCAAGGAGCTGACTAGAGGCTACCTTGACACATGAAAAAATAATGCATGTAACACTTGAGCCAATTTGTATATATTTATGGAATGAAAGAAGCTTTCTAAGTGGAAAGAGATAAAGCCTATGTCGTGTTTCATGAGGGCTTTAGGAAGACTTTTCTGTAGGAGGGAGACTTGCATTTGGCCTTGAAAAACAGACTTTGAATAAGAAGGGTGAGTCACAAGAAAACAGAGAGGTGAGGAAAAGCATGTCTTGGTCATACAATTTGATGTGTTAACCTGTTTCAGGCAAAGGTGTAAATTTGGGAACAGCAATATTTATCTTTGCCATGCAGTATGCCAATACACAGCTCCATACTTGTTCTTTCATACAAATGGAGTTTGTAAAAACCCTTGTGTAAGCTGTTTACCCCTCATCTGTTCATAAGGACAACAGGCTGTATGCTGTTGAGGTAAGTTAGCAGTGTTAGTGCCTAACTAAGTTGTTAAATGACCTTCAACCTGTCCTGTAGACAGTCCATTTCAGGCAAGTCTTAAATCAATATGTAAATAAGGAAACCAGGGAGCCCATGGGACAGAAAGTCCTTGCCATGATATATAGACCAAGATTTTCCTTAAAGAAGTGCAAAATGAAAAAAAGAAAAAGTGTTGAAAACTTAGGAAGGTTTAAGGGGTGTAAAGTGCTTGCCTTTTAGCATGTTATTCTTGGACCTGGGCCTTTTCCAGAGTAACCATGGTGTTTTATGTTTTCCCTAATTCATTGCTAATTTTATGACTCTTAGTTCAGAAAATGCCACATACAAAATACACTGAAAAAAATCTCCAATTATAAATTTTAAATATGCAAGACAAAATAAAAATGTTCATCCCTTGGTGCCCTGAGTACTGTGTAAAGCTTGTTCCTGAGTGAAGCAGAGCATCTTCAAAGAGGGAGCAGGAGGAGGAGAGGACACTTTCTTCCCCTGATGACAAGTATTGAAATGAGGTTTAATTAGAACACATTATAATGTACTTGTCATTAACATAAAGTGCCTTAGGGACACCCCTCTGCCATATCAGAATTCATTGGTGGTTCCACAACAGCTGGAATGCCCCAGGATCGTTTTTGTGATGGCATTTTTGTGGACACATAAAATGCAACATGTTTATAGTGTCATCGACACCTGGTGTTATTTCTTTCTTTGCCTTCCTGTGCAGTGAGGGACCATTGGGCACCTGGACTAATGCTTGCTTCTACCTGGAGGTTGCTTCAGGATCTTGGGTGGTTCCTCTTGGTTTCTGGTTAAGCCTAGCCGCATCTCTGATTAAGCTTCTCTCTTGCCAGTGAGACTTTCAGTTTGTGCTTTCCACATTCCCAGCTTTTGCTCCCAATGTGGCTAATGAGAAGAGCTGCAGTCCAGTTGTGCAGATCACTCCGCTTGTCATCAAGTTGTTTTAGGGGATCATAATAGGCACCTTTTTATGGAGCAGCAACTCTGAATTAATCCAAAGGTGGAGAAAAAATGAATACCCTTTGTTATGGCAAATAATAAATTACTTTTGCTTATAAAGAATTTACCACTACTAAAATTCATGAATGACATTTTGTTTCAGATAGAAGCATTTGTTGATATAATCTACTTATAATATATCAATGGAAGGCCCAAAGAAGAGGACCTCATACAATCTTACTATTTCCATTCCTTTACCTTGAAATGGTACACTGCAGAATTATAGCTGTCACTTCAGTATTCTATAATAATAATAACTGGAACTCTTACAGAAGTTTATCTATCTATTAAAAGAAACATCATTCTGTGTTATTAGAGAATAATTTGTTAAGAGATTCAATGTTACTGTCTCTCCAATTTAATTGTAGGTACTTCCAAACTCTTATACATACAAGTAATTCTTATATGGAAAACAATTGTTTACCATGCCCATATGTTAAAACTCCTGTGGGCCTTGATAAATTCATTGCTGATTCAGGAGGCCTTGGTTAGGGCCTGGGAGTCCAACCTTTAGTTAACCAGTAGGTGTTCTAACACCACAGAAGGATTGGGTTACAAGGCTGTAGATTCTACAGTGTAGAACATTACTTCATTTATTTGTTTAGGACCTGAAGAAAGCACGATCCAGCACGTAGTCTCTGTTTAATATAGACTAGTTGAATTGAGCGATAAATTTAAAATGTTAATAATTTGTCAAGAAGAATGGTTTATTCTACTAAAAATTCAGGACTACTTAGAAAATTAATGAAGAGAAAGTATCACACAGAGTGGTTTGTTGCTATAGTATTTTGAATTCTATTGTGTCAAGATGATGACATATTCTACTACATTCAACACTTAAATGTTGAGGTCAACTACAGACTAAAGTCTGTTCTAGGTATTACAGGGAATTTATACTTCTGTTTCTGGAAAAATATAAATTTATGTTTAAATTTATAATTTACAAAATAGTATAAATATCACTGTCACATTTGTTTTTAGGATCTATCTTTTCATCATGCTTCATCAGTTATAACTACTTACCCAACACCATCACAAAATATAATTTTGCTTGTTGGGAGCTTGTTGTGGCAGAAAAGGCAAGATATTTCTTTTTATTCCTACTGTGGTTATTGTATGTGTGTGTATGTGTATGTGCATGTGTATATGTATGTAGTCATGCTCAAACACACAAGGCATGCAAGAGTGGGTGCCTATGTTAGATGCACTGAAGCTAGAATCACAGGGTGTGAGCCACCTGATGCAGGTGCTGAGAACGGAACTTGGGTCCCTTAGAAGTGCAACATATACTCTTAACTTCAGCTCCATCAGAGGTTGCTTTTGGTGAGTGTGTTTAAATCCTCAAACTTTCTGTTAACAGCTGAATGTGCTGATTCTACCAAAGAGACATTTACAAGGTCAAAATTGATAAACTGTGATCTATAATAAGCCTTGCCATAGTTTCAATAGGTAATAGTGAATGTATTGGTGAGTCTAATAAGGATAATTAAAATCTGATTTTGACTATTTACAATTATAACTAGTTTGTAAAAATTGTTTTCTCAGAGATAATCATTTGGTATAGATAATCAATTGGTGAGCTCTTTCCTGGGAAAGATTATTTCTGGTCTTTTTTTTTTCTTTTTTTCTTTTTTTTTTTTTGCATTACTTAGTTACTTGTTGTTTGTGTAGGGTAAAGCCTCCATTGCTTCTTCCTGACAGAGTCTTGGGGGAAAAGAAGTATTTGTGGATGGTCTGGATCCAGCCCTGATGTGCCCTATCAGTGCATGATGCTCAAAGAGAGTACAAATAAATGTGATGGCAGTCCCAAAGATCAATAGACTGTAAATGAGTGATGAGAGTAAGCCTTAAGGTTGTTGATATTTTAGTATGCTAGAAAGAAAAATCTCAAGAGCTACAAAACTAAAATAACAATGGCTTCAATGTTTTCAACTTAGATGCATTAAAAAAAATGACTGTGTAGGAGCTTGGGAGATGGCTCAGTGTTTAAACTACTTACGGCCCAAGCATGAGAATCCATATAAAAGCTGAGTATTACAAGCTTGCTTCTCATCCCATTACTGGGAAGAAATATGCAGATCCTGAGGGCTTGATGTCTAGCCATTCTAAGAAAAATGGCAAGCTCTAAGCACAGTGAGAGACTTGTTTAAAAAAATGAGCATGGAACACACCACAGAGAAAGACATCTGATATTGACGTCTGGACCACATGTGAGTTTGTATGGGCATACACACCCTCATACACACATATACATACATATGAATACAAAACACTCTCTCTCTCACAGACACACACACACACACACACACACACACACACACACGATACTACAACATTCACATTAATAAAAAGTCAAAACAAAGATAAGTAGATTTTTTTGGGTTTATTAATAAAACAAATTATACCATTCATCAGACAATTGAAAATCATATTTTTTAATTTTAGAAAAGAAGTTTAAGGCTAAAAATACTGACTTTAGAATGAACACACATTTAAAGTGCAATAGCTTGTAACTGTACTATGTTTGAAGAGCAAAGGTGATTAGGGGTTAAAAGTATTCAAATTATGTCATGAATTTCATGAAACAAAATAAAGCCTTTTGTAGTCATTTTCAGCATTTAATATCTTTAATTTTACCTTCCATCAAGTGGAATTCTGTACTGCACTAATATGCTATATATAGTTATTAAAGTTTAGAAATATATTGTGTAGCAAGCTAATTAAATTAAACACAGGAAAAATTTCTAATGAAAATGGTGGTTCATTATTGAATAAATAATATATTACAATCTTTTGAGAAATGAATCAAAACTAAGTGATATGAACTTTTCTTGAATGGTTTTCACAAGAGTAGCATGTCTGGCTATTCTTTATCAGTTGGATATGACCCAGGGATGATAACATGATCCAGATCTGTGAGCCTGAGCAGAAATGCTCTGTTCTGCAAAATGAAAGTTATAATAATTTTTACCTTTTGGTGTATGGGAGAAATTTGACTTAATACATGTAATTCTCTCAACATCATATTATTTTCTATATCTTTTTGAGTACTTGTTATCTGCTAAAAATTATTTTCAATAACAAATTATGAAATGTTGGTTACTATAACTATCACTAATAGTGTTAGCAAAAGAATGGTTTTACCCTAAGAATATTTCTGTCCAAATAACCATACAGTTTGGAAGAAAATGGCCATACTGTATTTGAGCTTTCTTATTTTTATATGTATTCATATTCTTAATTCACTTAATCTTGGCAAGACATAAAGTGAATCTAAGGTAATATTTAATAACATGTTTATTGAATATTAATACTTAGAATCAATATTCTTGATAATTGGTACAATACTGTTAATTATAGTTTGTAATTAAGATAAGACTTTGTGTGATTATTTGGGAATGCTAGTCTAGATCTTGAGCCTCGTCAGGGCCAGAAATTTTATACTAGAAGTGGCATTCCAATGTGGGGCATTTACATCCATGTAAAGCCTGAGAAAGTTTTAAAAAGTACTGTTTCTAGAACACAGAAATAGCTTCTGAGTTTTATCTCTCAAATGGGCTCTGGTACAGGGGTCATGGCATGGCACGGAAGCTTAAGCTACATGAAGCTTAAAGCTGCAACAAGCCAATTCCTGAAGCTTCACAGACGCCTTGATGTTAGCACAAGCTGCATACAATGGATTTAAGGTTTCTGTTCATACAGAACAAAAATTAAAGATGGCTCCTTAGTAGCAGCATTTTCTTGGATCAGCTCTGTTTGCTGGTAGCAAGCAGTGGCTCTCTGCCTCTTTAAGTAAGGCTTCCTGACTCAGCCTTAGCAGAAAAACTGTGTGGCTCTTTTGAGAGACTACTCCCAGCTGCTGCTTTAGAGTTTGGGTGCACAACTGTGGGCTTAAAAATATAACTCCATGATATTTAATACTTTTTCCCAGAATTGGAAAGGTAAGTGTGACTCTGGTACCTAGCCATGTTGAAAAGCTAAGTGGATTGGAGCCAGTAGACCAATCAGTGCTTTACAGGTTAGTATTTTAAAAACAATCCTGGTTCAAAAATGATTAAGGATATGCAATAAAACAGATTCAAATGGAGAAAACCTCTAAATGGTTTACAATGTATATGAAAAAGAGTATGTAGGCTAGGAGAGAAAAGAAAAAGAGTAGAAAAATCCTTAAAAATGAGAAATAGCATAATAAGAAGATAATATGCCATATAAAGATGGAAAGGATACAGAGAATTTGGATTATGTTTATTATTGTGTTTTCTTTTAATTTTTTTTAACTGTTAATGAACTAACTGTAGAAAGACATTTGATTGTAAAGGTTGCTAAATTAAACTTTAAATATATAATTTAAAGGTATCTTGACTTTGAAATTTGGGTCAAAGTATATCTTGCTTTTAAAAAGAGGTTATGCTTTTTTTTTCCCCACAGAAGATGAGAACCTCTGGATTGTTTCCAGCATAATATGGTTTAAGCAAAGAAGACCCCTTGAAAACATCCCTGGTGAGAAGAAATGACTGTATTAGTTTCAAGGCTGCTGATTAAGATGTTCCAGTCTCAGGACCCCCATAAGATTGTCAGCACCTCTAAGCAGCAGGACTTAGTAATGAAAAGCTACATCCAAATCCCCAAAAATTATTTATCAATGTTTGTTTACATTATAAATGATTGATGGTCATAGTCAATCTCTTTCTAGAAAAAAGGGGGATATGATATAGAAATTATTTTAAAAGATAGATTATTGAATCTATTTTAATTCAAAGCACAGCTGTTAATCTAAAAATATTTTCATTGGTATGAATTTTGGTTTATTGGTACAAATTTAAGGCCAATTTTGTTATTCTGTATGTATATTTCTATTCTTGTTTAAGGTATTATGTTTATGTAACTCCATTAAAATTGTAATATATAATTAAGAAATGCAAATTAACAGTCATCTATGATAACCAAACTTATGTTAGCTAGTTTTTTAAATAGGTATACAAAGATATACTTCATTTAGATAGGTAATTTTCCAACACTTCAAAGACCTACAGGATATGGCATTTAAAATATTTTAAGAAATTAGTCTTTTTCTGGACAGTGAGACAGGTCTGCTCCTGGCAGCATGAATCTACTTCAAGATAATGATGGGCATTGAAGAAACTCCATGTGGAGTTACTTTCTCTGCAGCCAAAGTTAGCCATTATGCAAGAAACTCTTCTTGCCTCAACTGTCTGACATTATGCTATATAAACTGGACATGCAGGACCCATAGAAAAGTGACACCTGAACATTGGCAGAACAAGCCAAGATGCTCCTTTAGGTTCCTGCTTCACAGAAAAAACTGCCAGACATTCTGCAGGACATAGGGAGGAATGATTGAGGAATTACGCCAAAACAGATAAAATAATAATCCTTCAAATTTTGTGCTTCAAAAATGTCTGCCAGAGACTCTAAGTCTATAGGCTGAAGATGGATGCCCAAACACTGCAAAGAAACTTTGGGTGACTGTCCAGGCAAACAGATGTTATTTCTGTCATTTCTAGGTTTTAAAAATTGTTTGTACTTTCTATTTACTCAGGGAATATTATATCCTTCCATGGCCTTTTTATGTTGCTGAAGATTAGATTGTTACAGTTTTCCTTAGTTATAAGAAAAGGTAAATTATATGTGAAACTTTGGACTCTCAAGGATAAGGTAGATAATAGAATATTTTTTTTTAATTTTTCTAAATACAGATAGACTAGAATTTGTAACTGTAATTCTTGGTTGATAGATGTGTTGTTTTATGTAATTTTACTATTTTGAAATTGAAACCTTCCTTTTTAATTAGATAGAAAATGGAAAGTGATGTGGGATATCTTTCTGTATACTGTGAATTATCACTGGAAAAAAAAAAACTGTTTTGGCCTATGGAAAGCATCTTAGAAGCAGGCAGAAAATCTGAGTGCAGAATCAAAGGGAGATGCTATAATCTGCTGCCATGAGAGTAATATATAAACGTACAGGGAAGTCACAAGCCAAGTGGTAAAACATAAATTAATAGAAACAGTTTAAGTTGAGAGAGCTAGGTAGCAATAAGCCTGAGCCATAGGCCAAGCAGCATATAATTAATATAAACCTCTGTGTGTTTGTGTGGGACTTTGGGCAACCAAGTCTAGACCACAGGCCATATAGGCCAGAAACTTATTATAATTATGAAAATACTAAAATCTCTTGTATGTTGATAATTTTAAAAAATGAGAATTTATACATTTTAAGTTCAGTTTTTTAGAAGAATTTTAATTATTTTCATTCTATTTTTACCCTTAGAAAATAAAATACTCTTCAAAATCTAGCTCATTCCTAACTCTCAAGAAAAATATAGAGACATTCTAACATTCTGTTGTTATGGGATTGTGCTCTATTCCATTGTAAATAATTGTCCTGTCTACTAGTTTAATAAAAATGTTGATTGGTCAAAGGTAGACAGAAAATGTGGCTGGAGCTACTAGACTAAGAATACTCTTGGAACAGGCAGAGCAAAGCATAGATGCCATAGAGTCACTAGAGATGCCAGGAGATACAGAGGAAAGAAGTTGAAATGCTGCTCTGAGAAAAGGTACTGAGCTGCATGGCTGAAGAAAATGAGAGAGATGGGTTAGTTTAGGGGTAAAGAGTTAGCAAGCTATATGCTTGGCCCTAGGCTGATCAGCATAAAATTAACACAAGCATCTGTGTGATTTTTGGGCCTAAGTAGCAGTGGGGCTGAGAACAGGTCCAAACCTCTGGGCTAGACCAGAAAAGCCAGTCAGAAACCTAATATAACACTCTGTACACCTCCTTTGGTAAATTTCAGCAACTATCCAATGCCTTAAATGCTTGAACTACAGTGTAGAAATGTTCTATGTCTACTGACCCTAACTTTCTGTTCATATATTTTTTTATACAACCTAGCATTTTTGCAGAGAGGTGTTTCCTAGGATATAAACACACATTTTTCTATTTTTAATAATCAAGATTTGTTTTTCGTTCTTTTGATTATTTCAGAATACTTTTAATTTTATAAAGTATAAGTAGTTCATGAATAAAGGAGATCAAAGAGCCATTCCCTCTAAGTACTCATAGTATAATAATTAAAGCTATTTATTATAACCAAAAGTTGGATTACTAAATCATATGATAGGTCTGACATAAAGATTCATAAGCTTTTATTCAATAATAGATTGCTTATTATGTGTTCCATAGTAAGCACACATCTTGAATAACTATGTATAATGACTTCTTTTTCCTCTGAATTTTTTATTATACCTATCTTTAAAAAAACTAATAGGATCCTGTCTAAAAATATATAATGGCAACATCAATAGAAATGCTGAATTGGAAGGGTAAAATATTTTGAAAATCTAAACAAAAAATGCCTAGTAACTATGAAGAGAGGGAGTATTATTCCTCCAAGACAAGTTTCCAATTGGGTAACCACTATCAAGTGGCCAACTCTGAACTCATACACATACAAGCAGCACCAAACAGATTCAAATACATTTTATTTAAAGATGCACACACACATATATACACATACATGCACACACACACACACACACACACACACACACACACACAGAGCATTTTTTGAAGGCTGCAAAAATACAGCCTTCATAATACATAAAGTTAAATCCACTTGTTGTTTAGATTTGCCTTTCTCAGGATTATTAGTCAAAAAAATTCTTTATTTTTTGTATACCTGGTGCCCATTTGTATATTTCTATAGTAAATACATACACCTATATATTTATTGAAAAACTACTAAAAATTACAAGATGCAGAAATAATTACAGTCATACTGGTAAAAAGAAAAAAAAAGAATGTGACATAGGCACACAAAAAGCATATCTTTTCACTTATCACATGGATAGAGGACATTACATTCCCTTACTCAATAAGAAAAAGACAAGATGCTTCATAATTCCATGTATGTGAGGCATATAAAACAGTACAATTCACAGAAGCAGAGAAATTAATATTGATGGCCAGATAAAAGAGTCGTGGAGTGGCAAATGGAGAATTGGTCTTTTTTTTTAAGCATAAAACTGTTGTGTGAAATAAATTAGTTCAAGATTTTTAATAAGTTTGTGCAGTTAATAATACAGCAGTACATGTATACAATAGAGCTATACACAGATATGGATACAGACAGACAGATAGACAGATACACATGGTGTGTTAAGTCAAACCTAACTGTAGTCATTTCTAACTATAATATTGTGTCATTACTGGATAAAATGAATATATTATAAGTTTTCAATATTTTTAAGTGTTTTAAGAATATAGATCTTACAATAAGAATTGTTACTAAAGAGAAAGTGATAGGTATAACACACTCCTGCTCCAACCAGCCAACCAGCTAACCAACCAACCAACCAGGAAAGCATAGAAAATGCACAAGAATACTAGATATTTTTGAAATTAGAAGTATTTTTTTCTTAGATACAGTGATAATATTACAAACATGCACTTAAGTTCAAGCTAGAAAAAATATATACATTAAATGTAAGCAATTTCAGTATGTCAAGTAAAGTTCAACACAGTTAAAACAAACAAACAAAAAAATAACCAGGAGACTACTTTAAAAAATTTATCTTCAGGAAGTTCAATACATTCAAAACCAAGCTTTTGGTTTATATAGTAACAAAACAACTGTTCATACTGTAGTATCACTGTTCAATCAACTGCATTATATTCATTATTAGTATAAATTTCTATGTACCTGTATCTCTGTTGGCATTATTTTTATTAAGAGGTGAACTTTAGTAGGTTAAAGAAGTAACAAAAATACCTTTAATAAAGTTCTTGTAGGAAAAAGTGGACTGATTGTGGCACTTATAGCATGGGACACATTACCACATAGGGGCTATAAAAACCAAATGCCTCAAGAGGTACAGTGCATTAAAAAGTGCATTAAAAAGCCAGGTGTCAGTCAATGGGGCGTGATGCTTTTGAGAAAGGCAGCTTGCACACTACACCTGAAGCACTGTAGAAATATTTTGAGTCAAGAAAGCCACCTGTGTTTTGGCTATTTTTATTATTATTATTATTCACTGACTTATAATCTGCTGCCACTTATTTTAGGGAATTTGATTTATGCTTGTTTAAAATACCATTCCTTAGCTCCACTGACCCACATCTGTTTGCCTACTTCTACTCCAGAACTGGAATAATAATTTATATCATTAAATTATATTAGGTGTTTAGAAGACAGTGATAATTTGAATTAATTCAAGGAACATATGTTGATTATAAACTACATGCCATATTTAGTCTGCCAAGCATGACACGTAGGAAAATAGCTTAGGATAATTCAACATGACATATTTTCCCAGCTGCAGAAATAAGCTTTAGGTAGACCTCCAGAGTGGAGGATTCTTACTCACTTGAATGGCTTAACCTGTCTACACTGAATACTCCTTGTTGTTTCTTTGTTTTTATTTGCACAAATGATGAGTTGACAATTACATTCTTAACTTTGAGACTGAGAGAGAAAATCAGGATGGTGAAAGAAGCAAGAGAATTACAAAAAGTATCAACAAAGTCTTGCTTCTTAAGAATGCAAGGTCTATGAAACAAGTGATATAACAAGGCTTTGGTAGACTGGCCTTGTGAGATAAGGCTCCAACTGTGACCTGAGTTACTTCTCTCCATGTTGTGAAGGCAAAGGACAATTTCAGAGAAATCTGCAGCAGCTGTCAAGGTCTAAAGAAGACAAAGTCAGATCACACACGTCAGTGATACACCTACTTGGCACTTTCAAAAAACATAGCTACCAGAAATATGGTGATGCTACAAAAGCCTCACTTTGTTATCAACAATCAAATAACATGGTTCTGGTATATTGACTTGTAAGTACGCACATACGTATGTACGCATGTATGTATGTATGTATGTATGTGTATGATCACCATATAATAAAAGAGCAGGTTGATGGGAGTTTGAAGTTCTCAGTCTGTGGTTGTTTGGAATCACAGGTTTTTGAATATCTCTCCCAGTTGGTGCAAGTGTGTAAGTAGGCTTAAGAAGTATGGCTTTACTGGAGGAAATATGTCACTTGGGGATGAGCTTTGAGATTTTCATGCCACACACCTTTTCTTGTTGTCTCTGTTTCATACTTACCTATCAAGATGTAAGCTATCAACTTCCAGCTCTAGTCACCATGTTTGTCTGCTGCAATACTTTCTGCCATAATGGTGATGGACTCCTAACCTTCTGGGACCATAATGTTCAGATAAGTTCTTCCTTCTATAAGTGGCTTTAGTCACATTGTTTTATCACCGCCATAGAAAAGTTATTAGTGCCAAGTCATTCCCAAGAAAAAGCTACACTACCTTAACCTAATACCTCCAGATCCGGTTCATATTTATTATTGGGGACCTGTGACTGATATTACCTATGACTAATCTCCATAGCAGGTGGAAGATAAACTAAGTTATTACATGCAAATGATAATGTCTTAGTCAGCTATTATTAAAATTGAATTGCAGCAAATAACACCCTGCAATGGAGTGTGCAGTACTGTACTTAATACAGCATACAGAACATATTCAAATTATCATCTTAACTCCAGCTTCATTCCCTCTGATATATTAACTGCTCCATTCATAATGTTCTGTTTTTCCATTTCCATTGCCATCTTTTGCAGTCTACTTGTAAGTAAGGAATGATAGTGTGTATAATATGGTACCTTGGAAATTGTGAGAATGTATAACATATGAAGTACTTAGGATAATGAGGTCAGAGGCATTGACAAGAGCAAAAATAATGATACAATGGGTAACATTTTATGCCTCGTCACTCAGCTCTAATAATGGCTGCTGGTTGACCTTCAGCTAAAATCTGCCATTATGTTTTATTTTGTACTTTGTAAGCATCTAGAATTATGAAATATTTTTCCAAGAATCTGTTTGATTTTTGGTTTTTCTTTTATGATAGAATTTAACAATATTTTTAACTAATAATAAATCATTTGCACTGTATAAGTTTCCATGTATCATATTTAGTTAGATCAAATTATAACACATTTCTTCTTATAGGATTTCTACTTGTTTTTCCTAGATCTAATTTCTAACCAGAGAGAGCATATCTAATTCCTTGGTAACATTTAGATTAAATTTATCTGAGGCTACCTTTCTCTTTATTTTTATGTATGCTCAAAATTTTTAAGTGATTTCCAATCTTCCCAAGAACAAATCTGGGGGTTTTCTGCTCTCACCGAGAGCCCTTCCAGACCTGACCCCAGCTTACTGGTTTTGCCTCGTTGGCTAGCCTTGATGCTTGCTATGGAAACTGTGGCCTGCCTTCTTTGCTGATCCAGTCACTGTGTCACATTCTTCCACATTTCTTTCTGCTTCCTTTAAATCAGTCAAGCACATCTCTCTTTTTTTGACACATGTTTAAAGTTTGTGTACCTCTTAAATACCATTGGGGGAAAAATGCATGGAAAAGCCACAACTAAATCATCCGTTTGTATTTATGTTTTCTTTTCTGAATTTATGAATCAGGCCTTTCACAGTTGTAAACTTTATCCAGTTTATCCATTTTAAGGTTTTCATATGCTTTGCTTACAATAAGCATATCTTATTCTTACATATTCTTTCACATCTTACATATCTTACTTCTATTGCAGTCATATGCTCAATTATATGTTATCTAAAGCTTTTATGATTTAGTCTCATGGTTATTAAAGATGGAAGATAACTAATTTTTATGTCACACATTTATTTATTGTCATTTAGCAAAATCATATTTGTGAATATGGATTTTCAAATAACCAAAGAAAATTCTATAAAGATAGAATTTTATCTCTTATTCCTTTGAATTTCTATATGTGTCACACTTGAATGATTTAATTGAAACCACCAGGTATTCATTAATTGCCTACTGGCTCTATACAGGCTGTTGTAAAAAAAAAAAAAAAAAAGAGATAAAGAATGAACATTTCTCTCAAAGAATTCTGTATTAGAAACAGATTGTTCTTCCTAACACATTATCCTTTTACCAGAAAACCTAACCAAATTATAACCCAGTGTGTGTTAAGATTGAATGATATGTTTGTGTTTAGTTTGTTTTTAAATCACATATATGTCTTTAGGTATAGAGTCAAATCAAAGGTAGAATTGAAAGAAAAATTTACTCCCAGCTTGTTAAAGGTCAGGTGTCAATGTTCTGCTATCTTGCCAGTAGCTCACAGACATCTTTTTTTCTTTTTTTTTTTTAAAAGTATTTCTTTATTGGTGTAAAATTCCTGATATATACAATGATACTGAACAGAGTTCTATGCAGAAAATACACACAACCAGTCTAGACATATCTTGGTTATACTTTACATAATGATAGAGTAGTTCCACTTATAAAATTTTATACATTAAAAAGCTTTGAATTTGGTCAGGCTCAGACATATTTTCTGTGGGCAAAATAAAAGTTTTTCTTGATTCTTACCTTACCCTAGAAGTGACATTTTGCAAAATCCATGCAATACAGCAGTCTTATCTTGATTGTCTCGGTCAATATTTTCATTTCTGCCCATCTGCCAGCAGCAGTGTCAGCAAACCATGTGGAAGCACAATTTATCAGATTGCTTCCCTTTCCTCCTGACTTGCCTAAGATAACTACTGCAAAATGAAGCAATCTTTCATGTTCTTCTCAGAGGAGCCATTTTAGACTCAAACCCCTGAATTAGTTTAATAGTGAGAAAGTTTTGGCTTAGCAAATTCACCAGACTAACAATATTTAGATGTGTTACTATTGAAAGAAGATAATGTTTAGCCCTTTCTTTCTACTTGTTTGCTAGTTTTTTACTTGCCAGATTCTATAGAAAGTCAAAAGTGGCACAGGACTGTCTTCACAGTGTGTTTCCCTAGGCAACGTCTGTGAGCTTTGTCACTGGAGAGCAACCAACCACCCTCACAGCACAGCACATCTGAGGAAGAAGTATTTAGATAGTATCCCCTGGACATGAAGGCTATCTATAGCATTTATATTCTGAATATGGCAATACAGGCATATGATGTAAATCATTATTCAAGTATAGATGCAATCCAAATTTTTGGGGAAAAAAAAACAGACAATGACCCTACAGAATAAGTTATTCTCAGCAGTGGGCTTCTTTCTGTTAGTACAGGGATATTTATTTTTGTCATATGGACACTGAAAGAAATAGACCAAAAATTAAAAGATAAAAATATGTTTAAATTAATTTACATTAAGTCTCAAAGATCTAACTTTCTAAACACATTTGAAAAAGTGACTGAGAGTATTTTTAATGGCTCTCCAAGTTGGACTTACCTCTGATTTACCCCATCCCCATTTGACTTTGGATATATTTTGCATCTTGAAGATGGAGACACTGTGAGACAATACTATCTCTGCCCATGAGTACATGTGTATCTGTTTCAGAGTATTTTCTGTGGAAATATTGATGACTTGGTAGAAAAGATGGTACAAAGTGAAGAAAAATCCAAAAAAACAGAGCAATAACTTTTATTACTTTCTTATTGTTATGTTGATGTGTGTGATTACTTCCTATAAAACATGTATTTGCAATTTCACTTAGAAAATTGTGCTCAGATTTTAGGTTCATGGAAATTTAGTTTATTTGAAACATTTAAGAAATTACTTTTTAATGATCTAGATAATTTTGTGCAGCAGAAAAACTTTTCATTTCAATAGAATTTAAATCTTACCATTGTTCTCATTGCGTTTCTGCCCTTTGTAGTAAATTTTAAAAGTCAGGAACAGTCTGAGACTCACCCATATAAGGAAATTTCACTTCATTAAATATTCAACTATTATATATATTTATATATATTATATATAATACTATATTTATTATATGTTATTATAATTATATATATTAGCTACTTAGTATATAACAAAGACCTAATTTTTGGCTCAAAAATAAAATATGTGTCCTTTGTTCTCCAGGTACCTTCAGCCTGGTGAAGAAGATGCCCTTCACAATGAAATAAACTGGGAGACAATAGCATGTTAAGGGAGCATAGAGAAAGGACTGATTCCCCTAGGTGGGATGTATATAGAAGGAGGGACACTTCAGCACAGCAAACAGTTCTGTGGGAGAATGTCAATAGTTCATAAGACAGTGCACTGGTGATTTCACCATATGGCAGGTACAGGTTCTATTGAAAACAAAAAAAAAACCTTGTCCAATGTCTTAATAGTTCCTTACAGAGTCCTTCATCATCAGTTCTCAAATGCAGTTATGTAATCCATGATATTGTCAGGGGAATGCAAATTAGTAACTTTTTGTACAAGGAAGACAAGCCCTCATATGGATTTCCATGCAGTCTAGCCTGGTTATGTGCTGCCTAGAACCACACTTGGTTGATGTTTTCTGGTGTAGAAAAGCTATTATAAATGTAAACTGGTGTAGAGTGATGTCTCAGTGGACTTGATGGTTAATGTAATAGATAACCACAAAAAGCACACACTCACCTGGAAAGAGAGTCTGGTTCAGGGATTTCCTACAGCAAGTTGTCTGCTGGCTTATTTCTTGAGATATTTTTTTGATTGTCTAAATTATGTAAGAAGAGACACCATTCCTTGGTTTTTGGCAATGGTTTAACAGCAGAGAGAGCTAAATCAGCAGCATCAAGCATTGATGTGTTTATGGTTTTGACTGTGGATATGACTAGTAGTTTAAAGCTCCTACAGACTGTGATCTGAAACTGTAAGTCAAAGTAAACACATTTCTTATATATTGTGGAATACTTTTACACTGTGTGAAAATGCATTGTTTATGTAATAAAAAGCTTAATAGCCAATAGCTAAGGAAGAGGTACAGTTGAGACTTCTAGGGAGAGAGAAAATTTTGGGGAAAAAAAAAGACTAGTCAACAGCCAGACTAGAAGGAAACAGCATAAACAGTATGAGATGAGGTAATGTGCCAGGTGACAGAATATAGACTAAAATAAATGGATTAATTTAAGTTATGAGAGCTAGTGGTACAAGCCTAAGGTAAGGCTGAGCTTTCATAATTACTAAGCTTCCATGTTGTTATTTGGGATCTGGTGGCTCAAAGAAAAAATCCAATTGCACTTACTATTTTACTTTTTGTAAAGCAATTATATCAGTGCAACAGAAACAAAACTGGAGCAGTGGATAAGTGCTTATTATGTACCCACATAATGTGTGTCCCTATAAAATGCTAGAAGTAGCAATACTGCAGAAGAGGAGACAGATGGATGGAGGAGATACTCGTCAGCCATCAGACTTGATGAACCAGTGAGCTACAGATTTAGCAAATAGCTCTTTCCCCCAAAATAAGATGAATAGAGCTGAGAAAGTCAGTGTTGATATTTGGCTTTTTACAAGCACACACACACACACACACACACACACACACACACACACACACGCATGCACACACGCATGCACACACAAACATGCACACATAAAACAAGTGCAGAAATGTCGTTGATTCAAGCCAAAGTAAATTTACTAATAGCATATTGTGTTGTTCTCTTTTTACACCCAGCCATATGATTTCCTATCTAATTCTAACAGTCTTAGTGAGAGGTAGCTTCCTAGATTTAAAACAAAAGTGGTGCCACTCCAGAGAAGCTGCCACGCTGCTCCTGGCAAGGAGTCCCATGTGTACTCTCCCAATTTCTGTCCAATCACAGTGGGGCTGAGATGGATGCTCTTCTATCTCAAGGTGTCTTCTTCACCTTGGAGGGAAACAATCAGTAGTGACTGTGTGTTACTTGCCTTTCTTCAGATGTTCACGACAGGGAAGAAGAGAATACAGTGTAATTTTGCTAATCACATGTTCTACTAAGCAAACAAAGACTACTTTAGCATAGATTTTATTTAAAGTCATCACCTTTCATAATTATTTCATTTGGCATGATAATTTTCTAATTAGGCAGTGCAATTACAGGTTGAAAATCCTGTAATCACATGTATTTAGGTTAATTATGAAAACCATTAATTACTGTTGAACTACTGGAATGGTAACCTGTGCAGATGAAATGCATCTCAAAAAACAACTCAGGTTTCAGAAAGATGGCATCCAAAAATTTAAAGTATTACTTGGATTAATATAGGCAATGCATCAAAACAATAAAACACTTTTAACTTTTTAGTGTTTGAGCAAATTTAATTAGTATTCATTTCATGTTGACTTCAAGATGCTGACAAAATTATGTTTGGATGAATTTATGATTTATAATTTATGTCTATCCACAGAATAGCAATAAATTTCTTGGGAAAGAACTAACTAGCATATACATAATAACTAAATGTGAGTGTTTACTACTAGAAAACAATGAAGACAAACTAAGATTGCAGTTTATTTGCAAAAATAAATCTAAAATAATTTGCTTATTTGAAACTGTCTTTTGAAATTGGTAATTTAAAAGATATTTGGGCTTGGGTATGTAACTAAATAGTGGAATACTTCTTAGTATGCTCAAGGCTCTGGGTTAATTTCAAGCACCATAACAATAGAACACAAATAGGCAGACAGGATGGAAGGAAGGAAGAAAGGAAGAAAACTCACATTTACAGAGAAATATATAAATTTTGTAAATCTATCATTTGTCTTTATTTTGTTTGTGGCTAAAATGTATGCTAAGCCTTTTGTCTTTTCATTAAAGTCAGAAAAACAAATTGTGTAGCCTTCATCTAGAAAAGACCTTAACATTTACATTTTAATACTGTTCTTATGAAAAAATTTAGCTCTTAGTCAATTGCTAAGAGTATAAACATATATATATATACATATCTATATATGAATACTAAACAGCAAACACAAACTGATGTGAGTTACATTTTTGTATCCATTTGAGTAGCAACAAATGCACTTTGTAGTTTATTTAGGTCATTAAATAAAAAGATAAAATTAGAATTAATCTAAAAATATATAATATGGAAATTTAAACTAAATACAACCATTATAAGCTTAAAATTAATGTACTCATTAAACTTCAGGTGTAAAGTAAAGGTAATGTTTTATGAGCCTTTCAACTAGGAAATAGACGTTATAGAGCATTATTATCTTGCTTTAGATACTTTTTAAAAAAAATTAACTCTAACTTTATTGTTAAAATTAAATTTTACAAAGAAATAAATATAACCTCAAAATAAATGTCAATACTTTAAGATACATTTGATGTACAAGTAACTTGCCATGGTCTTTTCAATTTGTGTTTCTCATAGATTGTTGGAAACTTCATTGGGGAGACTTTGGCTCAAAGCAATAAAAAATAACCATGAAACATAAAATTATGTAAGAATATTAAATGTCATACATATCAGTGGTTGGTGGAAAGTACTTAGTTGTACTAATATTACTTTTAAATTGGAGATTAATGATGTTCTGTAGCCATGAGTCAAATTAGACATTTTCATGGCAGAGATTCTCTGTGTAGCAGTGCTTAAGTAATAAGTCTCAGGACTTCCCCGATATTGCTTCTGAGTCTCACATTGTAGCCTAGAAGTCCATTTTCAAACAACAACTCAAAGTAGTCTCTCCCATGGTGATGGGGTTCACCATGTAGCAATCTGTTTGGTGGATAAAAATTCATAAATAATCATTAATATATTCACTCAGGGGCAGATGTGGTGGCAAACTTCTGCTTACCCAGGATTCCAGAGGCTGAAGCAAGAAGATAGCAATTTCAAGATCAGTCTGTGCTGTGTCCAGAGATCAGTCTCAAGCAACAAGTGAAGAAAGATACACATTTGTTCACTTTATGTCATTTATATCTCATTAAAAAGTAAAAAGAAGGAGCTGGAGAGAAGACCCCACAGGTAAGAATGTTTGTTGCTCTTTCAGAGGATCCAGGTCCAATTCCTGTCTCTACATCAGGCAGCTCACCACCATCTGTAATTTGTTTCAGGTGATCTAATGTTCTCTCCTGTCTCCATGAGAACCTGTGTATAGCATACATGCACACACACAAGTGCATGTACATGTATACATATGTTTTTTTTGTTTTTTTATTATGAATAAAATCTCATTTTTTATCCATGCATTCCCTTGTTCAAACTCCATTCCCTGTTTCATCCCTCCCAATCACTCTCTCTTTTCCTCATCTCCTTATATCGTCTCCAGCAAGGGCAGAAGGTCCCATGGTCCCAAGGTAGCTTAGTTCAGCATCTAATCCAGGCAAATATGTTTTCCTCATCCCAACATCAAGACTGGGTCAGGTGTTCCTATGTATGGAATGGGCTCCAAGTTGCTGGTCCAAGGTGCTTCAGATCCCAAGCTGTTCAGTGGTTGTGGTTTGCAGCTTGGGGATGCTTTGATTTTGTTTAAAGTCCATTAATAAGTGAGTGAATCCCCTGCTTCTCTTTCTGGGATTATGATACCTCGCTCAGGAGGATATTCTCCATATCGATCCATTTGCCTGCAAATTTTAGAATATCATTTTTTTCTTATTGCTGGGTAGATGTACCACAGCTTGTTAATCCATTCCTTAGTTGAGGGGCTTCTAGCACTAGATGCCTACATGCAAAGACTAGAGAAATCCCACACAAGAGAACTGTCAGCATGGCTGAGGGTGCTAGAACAATTAGAAGGAGCAATTAAGAGGAATAGATGGCAGGAAATAATCAAACTTAGAGCTGAAATCAACACAATTGAAACAAAAATATAATACAAATAATCAATGAATCAAAGAGTTGGTTCTTTGAGAAAGTTAACAAGATAGATAAACCCTCATCCATACTAACCAAACAGCAGAGAGAGAGTATCCAAATCAACAAAATCAGAAATGAAAAGGGGGACATAACAATAGATCCCCAGGAAATCCAGATAATTATTAGATCATACTTTGAAAACCTATACTCCACAACAATGGAAAACCTAGAAGAAATGGACAGCTTTCTGGACTGGTACCATTTACCAAAATTAAATGAAGATGAGATTAAATACATAAACAGGCCTATAACCCTAAAGGAAATTGAAACTGTCTTTAAAAGCCTCCCAAGTAAAAAAAGCCTCAGATCCAAATGGTTTCAGTGCAGAGTTCTACCAGATATTCAAAGATGAGCTTTTACCAATACTCCTCAAACTGTTTCACACAGTAGAAATTGAAGGAATATTGCCAAACTCTTTTTATGAGGCCACAATTACCCTAATACCCATGCCACTCAAGACACAACAAAGGGGGAGAATTACAGACCAATATCCCTCATGAATATTGATGCTAAAATTCTCAACAAAATTCTGGCAAACCATATACAACAACATATAAAAAATATCCACCATGATCAAGTAGGCTTCATCCCAGAAATGCAGGAATGGTTCAACATATAAAAAACTGTAGGGGCTGGAGAGATGGCTCAGAGGTTAAGAGCACTGACTGTTCTTCCAGAGGACCTGAGTTCAATTCCCAGCAAAACCACATGGTGGCTCACAACCATCTATGATGAGGTCTGGTGACCTCTTCTGTAAAAACTGTATGCATAATAAATAAATTAAAAAAAAAACTGTAAATATCATCTGAGTTCTTGAAACAAAACACAAACACTAAGGTTACTTGGCAAATTTTTCTATGACAATTTGGCCTTTACTTGCCTTAGAAACATTGTGGTGTGGTTGTAGCTGGATATTAATTACAGGCAGTTGATTGATAAATTAATATTTATTAAAGAGGTCAATAGCAACTAATAATATGAATAACAAGAAGCAGGAATACTGGAACAATCCACTCATCCAACTGAAAAATTCCAAGGAATGGGAAAGCAGAGAGAGAAAGAGAGAGAGAGAGAGAGAGAGAGAGAGAGAGAGAGAGAGAGAGAGAGAAAGAGAGCGTGCTGTGGATATGCACTAGATCTTTAAGCTGTTCCCAGCTATGTCTCAAGATTACAGCTTCAAAGGTCATAGGTGAATCCCATACCTATGCTGGCCTGGAGGCCTTCATTTAGGTCAAAGTGATGTACTTGATTCCCACTACATTTCCCCTTTTTGTCTTAATAAGAAAGTTTTACTATATACAATAGAACCACTTATCAAGTAATGTCCAAGAGAAGAAAAAGGTAATGATATAAACAAAATCAAACTATAACTAACAATAACAATGAACACAAAACATATATTAAATGTTCAGAATACTGATGTGTGGCAAGAGACAGAGAGAGATTGGGTAAATGGCTTTGTGAGTAAAGGGTTTATTTCATAGCTTTGAGGACCTGAGCTTGGATCCTCAGAATAATACAAAAAGCTTGTAACTATGTTTAATTCAAATACTACAGACAGTGGTCTCAGGGGCTTACTGACCATCAAAAATAGACAAAATGCAAGCTACAGATTCAGTAAGAGGATTGTGTTCTCTGGTGCAATGGTGGCATGATTATAACAGGATATCTCACTGAATTTGAGGCCTGCCTTATAGAAAAGAACCAATGTTTTCTACTGTAATCACAGGCCCTGGAGGACAATCTATTATTATTGTATGTTTATTATCTATTTTAGCCCTTTCACCTTATCTTTTCTTTTCTTTTTATTGAAAATAGACTTTTAAAAATTATACAATTTATTCTGATTATTGTTTCCCCTCCTGCAACTCCTGTGAGATCCTATCCACCTCCTACTCAGCCAAATCCACACCATTTTTTCATTTCCCTAATTAGAAAACAAACATATAAAACAATAATAAATAAAAAACCATAAACACAAAGAGACAAACAGAAGAAAAAGAAACAAAGAAAAGGCACAAAATCCACATATAAGTACAGATACAAACACATTCTCAAACACAGAAATCTCATGAAAACACAAAACTTGATATCACACTACCAATAAAATACTTGTAAGATAAAATTGAAAATATACAAAGTCCAAGCATGAGACAATCTACCCCCCCGGGGAGAGGAAATACCATTTAATTCATCTTGTGCTAGCCGTCTACTGGTGGGTATGGGACATGACCATAAGAGTGGTTTGCATACCCAGTGAGATTCCATTAGAGGACACTAATTTTTCTTTTGCATGTAGTTATCAGGTGAAGATAACTTCTAGGTTAGAGATGGGGGCTTGTGCCCAGTTCCCCTCTCTGCTCTGGGACCTGATTTGGCTTGGGCCCATATAGGACCTATGCATGCAATTCCTATGTACTTTCTTCATCTAGGTTCTACTAATGTTAACATGACCATGTTGCATTTATCATGACTGAAATCAACACTGACCCAATACTGTTAACTAAGATTTTAATTAGTTCTTACATATACTTTTTAATTTTATGTTCTTTCTCCATTTCAGGAGTCACTCTGTAATGTAACATTGCATTTATTATGTTCTCCGATGTATCATCCTGTCTTACTTTTTTCTTTTTGTTCCTTACCATAGGACTATTGATGACTATAGATAAATTTACTGTAGAATGCAAGTTAGTCAGGCAAGTTTGATGTTTTCATCTGATTAGACTTGAGTTTCAGATTTGGGAATAATACAATAGATGTGACATCTTTTGTCCTCATGTCAGTACAAGGCATATGCAACATAAACATGACTCTGCTTTTCACTGGGATTTAGTCAAGTGAAGCTCGTTGTTGCCTGAAATGTTTTCCTTCTACTAGGGTATGATTTCTTATACCAGGGGATACTTTGTGTTCAATTTTCTAAATTATCTATTTACATCTTTGCCCATTTTCTTTTAATGACCCTGTATTTTTCCTCTAAACACAAACATTTTGCTCTTTTCTAGGAACAAATTTTATGTTAGTTTTTTATACTAAAAATGTCTTTCATCTCACCTAGTTATTCCTGGAGTTCTTCCTTAACCAAAAATCTTAATTTGTTATCTACTAAGATTTCTTTATTTTATTATTGTTTAGATTTGAAATTTTAGAAATATTCCCTGCTATTAAATTATAAAGACAGTCTCAATTATTTCTGACTAAATATAAACTGCAGGGTTTGGTGGTATACACCTTTGACTCCAGCAGCTTAGAACTAGAGGCAGATAGGATCTCTGTAAATTCAAGGCTGGCCTGGTCTAAACAGGGAGTTCCAGGGTACCTTGAAGTGTTTAATTCAGTTGAATCCCATCTTGTATGTTGTACTAGGTAACAATAAAAGTTTATTATTATTGTTGTGGTTGTTACACTCAACATGTTAATTGAACACAGGTTTGATGCATTTGTGGAACTGATTTTACTAAAATAGTTTTCTTTGTGTGTTCTGCTCTTCTGACTTGATACTCTGCTGCTCTGGCAAAGTCTCAAGGACGCTCTGCTTTGCAACCCTCATGTTTGACTTATGTTTGGCAGCACGAGTGACAAATATCAATCTTTTAAGGGCTAATTTCCACCTATGTTTCTTTATCACATATGCACTGAACAACTTTATCAAATAGACCAATGCTATTCATCAGGTGACTGCATTGAGCTTACTGATGAATTGAGGAAAAGAATTGATATAAGTATCTTTGTTGAGATATTAATTTTTATTCTTTCTTGAAGATTAAAATTTTATTCATTAAAGTCTTTCAAGTCTTTGATTTAGTTAATTCTTCTGAAATTTGTACCTATTTATAAAACTCTTTAGAATTGTTTCTTAATTATTTCTAGTACAGAAAAGCACTGTTGGCTGTCACAATTTGATTCAGTATCTATCAGTTGTAGCCAGAAGTTTTTGGCCCAGCACAGCAGCACAGCCTAGAAGTCTGGACCCGCAGTTCCACTGCTGCTTAGTCCTAAGTAATTACACAAATAATTATATTATATTAATTATGAACTCTTTGGCTTATGGCTCAGGCTCATTACCAACTAGCTCTTACAACTTAATTTAGCCCATTCTTTATCTATGTCTTGTGAAATGGCTAGTGGCTTACCGGTACTTTCACATTTTGTTTCTTTGAGCTGAAGCTTGCAGTGGCTCCTCCTGACACTTCCCTTCTTCTCCTTTATCCCTGCTTGATTTTCTTTCTGTCTGCAAGCTGCCTCGCCATAGGTTGAAACAGCCTCTTTATTAACAAATGGTAGCAAAGCACATTCACAGCCTACAGAAAGATATTCCACATCAATCCATTAATTCTCTTTTTTTAGTTTACATACATAATATTACTCATTAAGTTAATCAATATCAATTTTGCATTTATATTATAGCAGGCACTCTTCCTTCTACAATGTAAATTCTCTTATGAAATTATATTCTTCCTGCCTGACAAACAGGTACCAGACATAACTATGCAAATTATGTTGCATTAGTAAGGAAGAAAATGCTGTAGGGAAAATTAAATAGGTATAAAGAGAATAAGAATGTGGAAAGTTTGTGTGTGATCATATTGGAAATGACAGGGTAGACTGGAGAAAATGGCATTTGGACAATGGCATTAATAAGGTGGCTGAGAACTACATAAATGTTAGAGAGCAAAGTATTTTGTCAAGCTATCAGCCACTGCAAATGCCACAGCACTGTATCAAGAACAAACTCACAAGGTCCAGAAATGGAACAGAGCTTCCACTGAGGTAACTATTTTAGCAATACAGATGGCCTAAGCCAGAAAAGATGAGTAGAAGTACTAAACAAAATCTATATTAGTGACATTTTAAAATCCCCCACTTTTCTAGTTTTTAGTGTATTTTGTTAATTCTTTGAGAATTAATTACAATATATTTTGATCACATTCATCACCCCTACTAAAATATCCAAGAATCATCCCAAGCCTTACTCACCAATGTTATGTCTTCTCTTTTTAATGACATCGAATCCAATTTGTTGTTCAAATGCTCCAGGAAGTGGGGCCATTTCCTTGAACATGACCAGCTTACCTGAGGTCATGTCCTTAAAGAAAACTGGCTTTCTATCTGCCAGGAGCTCCTTATCTAGGGGTGGAACTTTATAACCAACTATATTCTTCCTGGTGGAATTTTGCTCAGCTTGAGATTGTCCATGAGATTGCATCTTTTTCTAATCACTGTGGGTTCTCCTGTGTACCTGTTCTATTGCATCTGTAAAATTGTGTCATGGTAGTCCTCCTATCTCTGGGTCTTATAGTTTTTCCACCCTGTTCTCTGTGATGATCACTGAGGCTTGGGAAGAGGGGTATGATATTGGTGTCCCATTTAGGACTCAGCTTTCCTTGGTCTCTTATTCTCTGCACATTTACCAGTTCCAAGTTTCTGTGCTAACTGCCATCTACTGGAAAAAGAAGCTCCATTGACGAGGGATGATATGAGCATTAGTCTATGGGAAAGTTATTAGGAGTCATTTGAATATATGTCCAGTTAGCAGACAAATAATAGTAAGTCTCTTTAGCATCAGGCTCTTTGCCCCTATAACAGACCCAGTGTGGAGTTCATTTCTTGGAGTTGGCCTTTAATCCATTCAAATGGAGTTGTTTACTTTTCTGACATTCATGTTGTACCAGTGCCCGTGTCTTGCCAGGCAAGTTACTATTTCAGCTCTCTGAACTGAAGCCCACTTGGTCATGGTGGATGACCTTTGTGATGTTTTCTCTAATGTTGTTTATACATATTTTCTTGAAAATTTTTTCATGTATATTCACCAGAGAGATTGTCTCATAATTGCTGCTGTTTTTCCAAGCCTGATTAAATATCCTCTTTGCCCAGCTGTATCCCATCCAGGCCAAGATAAAAGGCGTGAACTTCTCTATTTGGTAGTCAGCCTTGAACTCACAGAAACACAGAAAGATCTCTGTCTCTGGAGTTATGGGATAAAGGGTGTAGGTTACCACTCCCAGCTTTCCCTGTGCTGAGATTGAATGTGTATGCCATTGAAGCCCAGCTGTTTGGCTTTGTACTCACAGGGATCCAGAACTCCTAGAGATCTAGAACTTCTGGAGCTATGTGAGTTACCACTGCTCTGTTATCCCTGGAATTCCTAGAGCTACCTCTAGCTAGTTTGACTATGGGTTGATCCCTTGAGATTCCAGGTTTTATTAAATATGTAATATATCACCACACCAGATGCTTGTCCTAATAGCAAATTTTGTGGAATCCCCTTGTTGTTTTGTGTAACTGCTGAACTATTGCATCCCTCCTGAGTCTGGGATTTCCTTTTTCCACATCCCCACCAACACTTATTCTTTTTAATGGTTTTTGGTAATAGTTATTTATAGTAAGTTCATGTCTTGTTGTGCTGCTTATTTGCTTTTCTGATATATATATATATATATATAATTAAATTTATTCCTATTAGTGAAGTTCCATATGGTGTTTATATGTGTGTGTGTGTGTGTATATTGGTATATATATATCTGTATATATACATATGTACATATACATACATAATACACATATATACATACATACATACATATACTGGGTTATGTTTAAACCCATCTAAATAATTTAGCTCTTCAAACACCCACCATTGCTCTTTGACAAAAACTTTCCAAATAGCTTTCCTAAATTTTTGAAGTATACATTACTGCTCTCTGTTATGGTTTTCCTGAGAAAGAACACACAAGAAAGAGGTTTTATTCTCTTGCTGCTGTTCCCACAGTTTTGCTGTTATGGACATTGTCTCAAGTTCATGTTTAAAAATGATTTTTAGGGCTCATTAGTGCTATAGTTTGAATCTAAAATGTTCCTCACAGATCATGGCTTGAACCTGTTGTCCTCAGAATGTGGCACCATTTTTAAAACTGTGGAACCATTATTTTCTTTAAAAATATTTTATTTGTATGTGTGTGTGTGTGTGTGTGTGTGTGTGTGTGTGTGTGTGTGTGTGAAGGAAAGAGAGAGAGTAAGAGTGTGTGTGAGAAAGACAGAGAAAAAGAAGATGAGCTTGCTTATTGAGGTCAAAGAACAGCTTGTGAGTGTTGGTTTTCTCCTTCCTTCATGTGGATCCTGGTAACTGAAGAAAGTGAGATCATCAGAATTTCCTGTAGATGCTCATGGAACCATCTCTCCAGCCTAAACCATAGAAGCTTTAGAAGACAGGGCCTAGTAGGTTATTAGGTATCAGCCTTTGAAAATGTACCTGGATGTGTTTTATCCTTACCATGAGGTATACAACATCCTTCACATGTTCTTGTAGTCATGGACTGAGATGATCTGTTATGTCTTCCTTTCTTGCCATTATGAAATGAAGTTTTATGATGTTCTTAGCAAAAATAAATTATTCTTATTATAAGCCATGCCTGAAAAGCATGCTATCACAGTAATGCAAAAGTAGATAATATGTTTATAAAATTTTTGGTATCTACAAATGTAATTTTCTCTTTGTACTTTCTGCCCAGTAAGTTTAAGATAGAAACTAAGTAACACATGGGTAGATCCCCAAGAGGAAGGAAGATATCTATGCCTATAAGTAGTTCAACTTAATTGGTAATGAATTTATTAGCATTAAGCTTGCTAAACTCAGTAGTTATTTTAAGTTTGATATATGACACATAATTGAATATATTTTCCACTTAAGCGAGGTAATAACCTTAATATAGGCATTTATTTTGTTTGGGTCCCTTATTTGGTCTTCCTGGATTGTGAGATGCTAACTCATGGCACAATAGAGGATGTGAATGATTGACACCTTAGTTTCATTCTTCATAAACCTCACTGTCACCAGAAAACTCCTGTTCTTTTCTCTTGCAGGATATTGTTGCTATCTGCTCAGTTCTTGTGAATACATATTTTGAGTATGAAATCCCTCTGGATTGGTTTCACATACCTTATATTTCTTCTTTTCTGATAAGACATAATAGATTGAACTTGGCTTATATTTGATGGGAATGATATTTAATTCAGATTATTGGCTTTCTAGGAATTAGAGTATGAAGTAGGCAAAAAGACTTTCCTGGTTAGTTGTAGACTAGATTACATTGGATAATGGGCATGTTGACCTTCCTGAAACAAGGCTCTGACTGGTACTGAGTACTGTCAGCCCTAGTGGATGAGCTGAGTATCTAAGTCAGAAAGCTTTCTCTAGAAAAGCCCGGAAGAAAACAATTAGGAATTCAGAAATCCAAAATAGTGGGGGTGGGCAGACACTTTCTTTTTAAGTCAACTGTTTAAACAAAGAATTACTCCATCTGGTCTCATGTTTTATTTTAAAATTATGGGTTGTTAGGGACATATCAAAGGGAAATCACTTGCTATTCAAATGTGAGAATTGGAGTCAAATTTCTGGGAAGATGTATAAAGCTATGCATGAATAAATGTTGGGCTTCTGTAATCCCGGTGTTTGTAAGGCAAGGACCGGGTCCTTGGAGAAAGCAAGCTAGTTTAAGTAGCAGAATCCACTAACTTTATATTTAGAGAGAGAACCCTATCCTGAAAAACAAAGTAGAAAGCACTCAAGAAAGGCACTCAGTTGCCCATGTGCACATACACTCAGGTGTATATACATGTGAATATACATGCATTCTGTGCACATATATACATAAAATTATGAAAATATCTTTTATCTTGTTCTTTGCCGTGCACTAATTTGACATTATCATTTTAGCTGAAGCAATATGATAACAATTTGAGACTACCCATAGTTTGTAGAATCTATTTTTCCCTGTTAATAATTCAATTTTATCTCTGAAAAATCTTGCATATAACTATTATTGATGGTTTTAAAACAGGAAGTTCAAACAACAAAACTTGTTCTAACATAAAAGCAGGCTGTGATTTACTTCTTCCATTCTTCTATTCTGCTCCTGTCTATTCATGAGTAGCCTTGATCTAACTCCTTCAGAAGTGAGCCCTGGATAGATACTTGACTAAGCTCATTATGCAGAAATCTCCAGGTTGGGTAAGATTGTACAGTAATGTCACACTGGTCTTTCTCTGTACACTGCTGTTCCATTTCTTAGCAATTAAGTTGCATGAGAAATATGAAATATTTTTGGTATAATGTCTTCATCAAGAAGATGAGCTCCTACAAAGCCGATACTTTGCTTTGATACAGTGACGAAAACTTTTAGCTGAAATCAACTATTTATACATCATTTTTAAATTAAAGAAAACAAGGATTAAGGTGGATGATAGCTTTCTAAGTACTGTTTCAATCTCTGTAAGCTATGGTAAAAATATCAGACTATTCAGAAAACATTTTCAGTCTATCTGATGTCAACTGATATTTATATTGCAGATATGCATGTAGACCATTTGAGTGCCTCCTGCCCTCAGATGTTGATAAAGATATTAGATGCCTTAGATGTGGAGTTTGAGATAGTTGTGAGCCTATTACATGAATTCTAGTTAGTACATTATGAAAACCAGAAGCCAGATACTGGGGAAAAGCTTGATTATCAGAAACAAATCACAGCCACTAAGCCAGCTCCTCAGGCCAGTCTCCAGGTATCCTCCAAGTGAATGCTTCTGAGTACTCATCTTAAAAAGAAGGGACGATCTCTGGAAAGCTGAAAAACCTTCTCTTGTAGCTCCATCCAGTTCTGGTAACTTCCTCTATCTGAATTTCTAATGCTGGGACCTGGCTGGGCTCTGTGGTTGACTCTGATAGTCCAGATTAATTTATTAAATATAGATCCCAACATGAGCCACCATGTGGGTGCTGGGAACCAAGCCTGGATCCTCTGTGAGAGCAGCAGATGTTCTTAATTACTGACTCCTCCACCTATCTCAGGTGTCAAGTTGTAGACTTAATCAATTTGCTTTTCCTGCCCCTTCCTACACTTCAATCTGCTATTTTAGGTATATGTGTCTATGCTCATTTCCATGAATTTCATTTGAATCTTACCTTGATAAGTGAGACAACTAAAGGTTTGCTTAGAAGTAAGCATTTTTCTAAGCCGCTCTAAAGAAACATAGAATCTCTGTCCTCAGTTCTGCTCATGTTCCACTCAGTTTTTATCTAACACTGACTAAAGAATGATCTCCTCGGTTTTAACTGCCAATCTTGTATCAGGTCAAACTCCAGACTAAAAGTCAATTTGAACCATATTTGCCTTAATATTATAAATAAAAACCTAACTTAAAGATTCAAATGCAGATTTAAATGTTGTTATTTGGAGAAAGCCAATGTTTTGAATTTGACAGGATCAAGGAAAAGGCAGAATTGCTCAATAAGAGAAAATTTGTTTTGCTAACCCAGGGGGCAAACAAGGTTTCCCAGTTAAAGTAGCCTAGTGGGCAAAAACAAAAGCCAATAATGGGCCTATTTGTCCCTGTATCATCTCTTCTATTAGAGAAAGAAATCATCTCTAATGATACGATGTACAGTAATATGGCATTTACATGATAAATAATTAATGGCATACAGTAATATGACATTCAAGAATATGATAAATCATTAATGATGTCTTTCAAATGTCCATCTTCATCTCCGTCCATCCTCTGCTAGTGAATTGCTCTGCGCTCCTCAGGATCCAATCTGCTCTCCTTTTCCTGAACATCTTTGAGGCTTTTTATTCTTAGCTAATGATAGACAATGAATATCAAATATCACAGACAGGGCTCTTTTTCAAAAAATTCTGTAAAGTCTGATTATTTAAAGACAGGATATAGTGACTGCTAGCCTCTGGAGGAGATCTTTCAGTCTCTTTCCTACATTGAAGTAAATTTTAATATCACATAGTGAGGATTTGGTCAGTCAGGATTTTACATGGTTGTGGCACCATGAGATTGCAAAGAACTGAGGGATTTCTACCTCTGTATATGTTTATTGTATCCTCTCCATGTATACTTATGTTTAGATGTATAGGCAGAATTGTGTTGCCATTGTCTGAACAAAGCAGAAACAGTAGGCAGTACCTTTGTTTCACAGTACCAGCATACCTAGATATGTAGTAAGCTGTGCCATTAGATGGGTAAGATCACACCTATATTCAAACAATGGTTGGAACTTCCTGGCAATGCATGTCTCAGAATGTATCCCCCTCAATGAGTAATGTATGGCTGTAATTCACTTGTAAGATTTTTTTTCCTACTCTAATTCTGAGATGTCCTATTTTATTCATTATTATTTACTGCTGTTTCTACCATACTGGGCACAGGCCATAGACACATTTATAAAGCTAGTCCTGGAGTCAGGAACCACTGGATCACAGCAATGAAAATGGATTCTAAATTTTACCTTCCTCTTTGTGACAAAGTCCTAAAAAATCTGCAATTCTATCATTTATCCACTAACATCCATGTCTTCTTACTGTCCTCAGAGGTATATTGGTACTTGGCCTTTAAGTCTCAACATATTCCTCAAGCCCTCCATTTCTGAGTGAGTTATACAAAATTTAACTTTCTTGATGTCTTATCTCAAATTCTATTTTTCTATATTTTTTCTTGATAAAATTAGTTTGATCATTTTCCTCCAACCTTACACCTACTTCTATTTCTGTTATGTCCCTGACAATATTCAACTCAGGAGCTTATTATCTATTTTATATGTTTTATATGCAGTCATTTATATTTGAGACCTCTATATCCTTGAAGTGGTTGTATGTTTCTCAGAGCCTGGCTTGAATAACCCATTAGTGTTCTGGAGATAAGCTAGAGAGGAAAGTACAGCAGGAGAATGAACATCTCCCAGCCTTCCATGAGATACAGGGGCACTAGGGAATGCAAGTGTCTGCAAGTCCCATAGCAGTGGCCTGACCTTAGGGCTTCTAAAATAATTTCCATGTGTTCACATGCAGGAATGGGTTGATGTCCCTGGAGCTTTCTCACTTCTGTATGGTTCATACTAACAAGTACAGGAGTATTGTGATAGATTTATTATTCTACTTCATCAAAATGCCACTCTTAAGGCCATATGAGAAGACAGGCACCAGACAGACACACAGAGAGAAATCTGAGCTGTCTCTTTTCTCCTTTACTGCTCCGCAGAGGACCAGAGATCTGAGAACAAACTGAGGTAAATAGGACTTGAGTAAATGGCTATGCCTATTAGGACAAGAGGGAGCCACACAGATATCATGCCATGTGTTTGCATATGTGTATACTATATTAGGCAGCAGTGCTGTGCGGATGCTTTACCACATCCTTTTCCAGACACTCTCTCTGTAGGCAGTTCAATAGCTGCTTAGCTGTAGAGCACTTATAATTATGCACAGTTGAAATCTCTGTGTACCACTCTCCTCCTGGCTGCAGTCTACAGGAGGCAAACATATAATACATTAGCTTCTCCCCATGCATTTTGACAAGTTTTTTTTTTTTTAAAGGCATCAAGATAATGTTTGCATTCATTATGCAGCTAGAAGAATGAAAACCCCATTACAAGAGCTGAAATTACTAGGCTCTCTTAACGTGACATAAATCAGGCCCATCTGACAACCCCACTTCAAGCTCTCATGTTGCAAGCACCAGGCAGAGTATGCAAATGTAGCTTTGCTTCTCCCTGGCAGAGGGCAAAGCTCAAACAGCAAGATTTAGAATGTAGCCATGCCCCTGATACCCAAAGATAGGAAAACACATTGCTCTTTGTAGACTCAAGCTAGTGTTTGGAGCTATTTTAACTGCCAATGACCATAATAGCTTCATAGTGTCTTATTGATCAGAGGGTTTAATATCCTTATCTAATGGAGTACAGGCCATATGAGATGTTTACAACCCTGGTACCTCCTCCCAACAGCTAGTAATGTGCATTTGGCTATGTGTAATAGGACTCTAATTTCCCTGTGGACCCCAGCACATCCTATCAGAAAGTGCTGTTACCATGATTTAGTAATGCCAATCCTAATCTGGAGTGAAATTGTCTTTATATGTGCACTTGCACCCTTAATTGTTTAAAATTTGCCTGGTTAAAATTTTGATGATAATGGAGCATGCCTTTCTTGCTTTCATGATGCATATTTATTTGTTTTATAAGGGTGACTGTATCTGTTTAATTCTCTAAAACATCTTTTACTGGTAGCATTACTGCTTGGCAGTCCACATTATAAAAAGTAAACTAGTCTAGGAGTTTATGTTTTCTTAATGGAACATAAAATCCAAATGTCAAATGGTTTACATAAAAAACGAGAAATGTAGTTTTTTTCTTTTACCTTTCTTGGATTGATCTTAGCCTAAAGTTCCTTTTTAATATTTTCTTAATATTTATTTCTTTTATCAGAATGTCCTAGTTAATATTCTAAGTGTGTTCATATGTGTATATTTTTGTGTATTTGAATGTATGTGATGGTTTGATATTCGGTTACCAAATACTAAGTTGGCCTTTATTTTAACCATTTTTATTCTAAAAAGAAAGCAACAAAATAGCAAAATTCTCCTTGAGCTATCCATTGTCCTATTAAAATTAAACAAACTATTTCCGGTTTCTTAAAAGAGGAAAAGAGGTTACATTCAAATCTATAATGTCACATAAGTCTCATTGTTTTTCTTTAGCTATGTTGTCTAACCATAAAATAAATGAAAATAAGTTCTGAGTGTTCATTTTTGCATATGTGTATACATGCATGAATAGGGTTCAATACATATGTATATGTGCTTTTGCATGTTCACCTGCATTTATCTCTGTGTGATTTTATGTACATGATTGTGAAAGTTACCATGAATAAGCATGGCATGTGGATCTGTGTTTATGTTTATATGTATGTGTGTTTATGTATGTATGTGTTTGGATATATGGGTACATAAAACAACAACAACAACAACAACAACAAAAAACCATGTTACAAATCAAGAACCACCAGAACACTGAAATGCTTTATATGATGAGAAGAACAACTTTGGAGGGAAATAGTATTGAGTTAAATATTCAGAGAAATGATAGAAACATCAGGTAGCCCTGAAGCTGAAATAGAATTTGCCTTTGGGGGAAATGTAGAGGAAGCAAATTAGATAAAGAAAGTCAGAAGAGTGAACAGAAAAATGGAATTGTAACAGTACATTTGCAATGGAGGAATAGCTGTTTTTATGACTGGGCCCAGGGTACGTGAAAAGGCAAAGAAATTCAGGTTCTCTGGGTGGCATCTGAAGGACAGCAAAAGTATAGGGCCAATAAGGATGAGTTTGGATAACAGTTTCCTCCCAGCCTATCTCATTTCTTCCGTCATCAGATGTGTGGTTTTCTACACAGGATTTTACCTCTTTGAGCTCCTTGGCAGGTTGGCAATGTCAGTGAAGAGTCATAGAGATGCTCTGATATACTTAACATAATGATCGTGTATAGTAAGCATCTAATAGCTGGCAGATGTTATCTTGTGCTAGGGTTATTAACACTGGAAGTTATTGAGCTGGTTGACTACCTGACAGACATAGTGATAAATATATACCACATCACCTAATGTCCACAAGAGTCATTTGTTAGGAAGTGTTCTAAAGAAGTCACAGAGAAGAGCCACGATGTCAACAGGTTTGTTTCACTCTGGAAGTTAATGTATTGCTTCTCCAGTAGTGTAGAAAGTCAACTTGTAGTGGGTGGGAGTCCAGTACATAAGTGAAGCTCTTGAATGATATGGCAACTAATTTGGATGTCTTTTCTTCAATATTATAAAACAAGATTATTTGGGGCTTTGGGAGAAGATGTTAGTATTCAATACACAATCACATATTGGATTAAATTAGCAAATTATGCATGCCATTTTTATTCCTTTTAAAAAACACAAAACTCTCTTATCTGTCTCATTTGATGCGCCTTGCTCCTAACTTTTGCTTTATTAAAGCCTGCACCTGAAACTACTTCTGTTGTAAGCCCTCAAAGAGCTACAGTGTGCCAAAGGAGTCTCTACCACTATGGATGTTGACCTGAGAGTTTAGCATGTTATTGGGAGTTCCTTTTGAAAAGGGAACAGGCAGTTTATCTAATTAGATTGCACAGTGACACATCCTATGTGTGTGGACACTGAGATCAAAAGACAGGTGAATTTGCCGAAGACAAGGAGGTAGAAAATGATATTTGTAAGGAAAGGTAGCTTGAACCAAAGGTAGAAAGGGAGACCAGAATGTACAAAGGCCTGTGATGAGCAATGAGTTGAGTCTAAGAGTATAACAGGGCCTGACCAGAGACAGTGTTGCAAACAGAGAAAAAGCAACATGGTCCAATACAAACATTAGAGCCATAGATGATGCATATTTTCTAGTAGCCACAGTTAAGAAAGGGAGATATTAATTTTTAAGTGTATTTTATTTGACTCAAAATATTCAATATATTATTAACCTATATATTCATTTTACTAATTATTAATTAATTGACCATGTCCTTTTTTGTTTTCTATTGTTTAAAACCAACACTTTATTTTAAATTTGCTGTATACCACAATTAGGAGACTGTAGTTTTATTTGAGATTCTTGGCCCTAATTAAATTTCACAAACTTCAGAGATGAAAAGGCAAATTCTGAATTTGAAATCTTTCCAAAAATTAAATTGTACATTTATTGTAAATTTTAAGTTTACTTCATGAAATTAGATAAAATTAAAAGCTCCATGTGTCAGTCACATGAATCACATTTAAACATTCAGTAGTCACAAGGAGACTGGCAGGTACCCTGTTGCCCAATGCAGAACATGAGGCATGGTTGCCAACATTATCAACCTCACTAAAGGATCTGTCTTCATTTCAGGTGAACATCATTGAAGAGAACTTATAGATGGCATGGAAAAGTGTGAGTTTAGGAGAGGTCACTCAGCTCATGGGGAGTATTGGTGGCCAGTAAGTAAAATGTTTGGATTAAGCTAATCTAGGAAACAGTGCTGTTGATGGAGAAGGAAATGCCTTGCTTCCTGAAGGATTTTTAAAAAAACAAAATCCTTAGGAGTAGATGACAGAATTGAAATAAAGAAAAACATGAGAAGATGAGGGATCTTTTCTGTGGCCTGATTAGTGCAGGAAGAGTTAAGAGATCAGGGACCCAGTGGGATGGCTTGCACACATCTGTAGTTATGTCTTGGAAAAATCAATTGGTGGAATGGTCTGAGTTTGCCCTTATGATTGCATCTTGAAGTTTCTTCTGAGGGGAACCTTGTCTGGAAGGACTTTAAAACTTAATATGACCTGATGCTCTCTGCTACAATGACAATGAGTCACACAGCCTCCACATATAGTCTGGACTTCTTGGCACATGGTCACCTGATGTACTTATTACATGGTAGATTGCTATGAGTAGTCAAAAAAAAGAAAAAGAAAATCAATCAAGCGTTCCCTAGCTGCTGTTGTGTCTAGTCTCAGAAATCTCATGCCTTTGTTTCCATTTCACTCTAATGAGACTAAATCTACACAGATTCAGACAGGGAGCAGATAACACTCCTTATTGACAAGACAAAGTGAAATTTATAGTAATATATTGTATATTTTATAAAATCAGCTTGGAATGTCAAAGAATAGAATTACCCCTAGTCAACCCATGAAAGTCAGAGAGTGGTGACCCATGCCTTTAATCTCATTACTTGGGAACCAAAGATCTTTCTGGATTTCTGTGAGTTCAAGGCCTAACAGCCAACCTAAACCTAGGATCATGATACAGAATTGAACCAGGAAGTGAAACAGCTGCAGGGGGCAGGGGGAATATATAAGTCAGGAAAAGGCAGACACTCATTCACTCTATAGACACAATCAGTGAGGCTGAGGACCCTTGAAGATAGTGCTTTACCATCTTCAGCCTGAGAAGTTGGCTGGGTGAAAATTGACTGTGGTCTGTTTCCTCATTCTAATATTCTAGCTTTTCCCCAATATATGGCTCCTGGTTTTCATTATATGCTAACTTGAGTTCATTCAATGGAAATTATGTCAGATAACAACTTCAGAATAAATCTGGGGCACCCACAATTGATGGTGACTTGTATCACCAAGAGAAGTAGTTAGGGTCTAGTTGGAAGTCACAAGAGAGGTCTAAGAGAGTAATATGTGTTTATTGACTGTTGTATTTATCCATTACTTGCAGTAGAGGCAAGAGCCTGGAAGAAGGGAGTTGGGCTTGGATAGTGTGTCTTGAGAGATGGCATTCATTTACTGCTTATCAGGAAAGATAAATGACAGGGATGTTGATGGGGCAGCTGCCAGAGCAGCAAGACAGACATGATATGTCATTTTTGGCACGGCCAATTCAGCAGGAGCTTCAGAAAAGAACAGTGCCTAGCAGTTTTAAATCTTCTGAAATACCAAGAAGGATAAAGATAGAGAATGTCTGTCTGTGGTGTTTATTGATAGAGAGACCATATTTAAAAATTATTCCTATTATATTTTAAAGCCTAGGTACAATGTAAAACATGAGTGCCCCCAAATTGGAAGGAACTGAGTCAAGCCAAACCTAGTTTCTGTGTGTTATCAAAATGACAGTTTCAACTAGGTATAGATAAATAAAATAAACACTTTAATTTTTTTGAGAGGGACATTTCCCCCTCAATTCTTATGTCTTAAATTAAATAATGCTTATCCATGGTAAAGTAAGTAAGATGTAATGCTGTGTTCTTCTGCATACAATATTATAGGCCTGAGAATAAAATAATTTCATTAATATTGCTAAAATGTGGTGTTAGATTATAAAATATCTAAACACTGTGGCTGGAGTATAGAAATTACTTCAATGACTGCAAATGATGAGTACAGATATTAAATGCTAGAAAATATGCTTTCCCTATTTTGGTTCTACTGCATTTATAGGAAAACTTACATTAAAATATCCCCACAGTTTCCAAAAAGAAGCTAGATGTTTAGTTATTTAAAATCCACACAAAACATACAAACACATACACATTTAATAGAAAATATTAACTGCTTTATAAATATGCATATTTAAAAATTTTAGAATAAGGTTATTTCATCTCATAAATATGAGTATATATAATCTTAAAATACATTTTTGCATGCAAGTATTTATCAAACTAATATAACAATTTCATATTGGAATAACAAGAGTTTAAAGATTGTAAAAATAGAATTACTCTCAGACTTCTTCAAAGCTTTTTGCTCCTTTCAATAGGAAATAATGTTTAATAAACTAGATCAATCTGTTTTCTGTTTCAGTAACCCAGATAAATCCTTCAAATCCCTGCTTTCTTGGCAGTGGTTGAGCTCGGTGGCAGTCTTGTCTGATTCCATCCTGTCATTTTTTTCCCTGATCAGTGTGTAGAGCTGCTACTGAGTCAGTGGCAGCCCAGAGGCCTCCAACGCCAGCAGCCTGTATTCTACAGTAGACTCACTTTGGTTCACATCCATTACAAAACCTGGAAGGGAAGCCATGGAGATGGAAAAAGTACAGTGGTTTTTGGATTAATTCTCTCTGCTTCAGCATAAACTGAAACACTCACTGTACTTTCTTCAATGCAGGTAAATCTTTCAATGAAAGCAAATCTACATAAATCTAAAGTATGAGATTAGTTTGGTGACAAAGTAAAAGGCTGGGTGGAGAAACACTGAGTCCACCAAAGATTCAAAAGTCATGGTTTGTGAACTAAAACTGGGCTCACTCTTACAGACATTCCACCTCTTTAAAAGGGACACTCAGCTTCAGTTATTTATCCATCTCTGTGAAAGGGAGGATTTTTGCCTTTGGAAGAAGAATTATCTCAAGATGAAAAGCCAAACTAGTTGCCACTCATTAAGGTGCCGGGGGTGGGTGGGGGTGCTGGGAATCCATTCTCAACTCCACTTTCTAAAAACTCACAACTTTAAAAATCATCTCCTCTTTGCTTTCCAGTTTGGGCTTAATGGGCTCACACTTTCTCAGTCTACTGGGAAGGTGCTTCTTCCTTTTGCTCTCTGCCTCCAGACCCCTACACCGACAGAGAGTTGGTTTATTTGTTCTTCATTACCTGCTGTTGGAGGCTCTAGCTTCTTATGAAGATCATGACCACTCGTAGCATCAACAGTGCTAGACCGAGAGGTCCAGTATAGTGTGATCTATTTGCTTTGGAATAGCCGATACCCTCAGGGTTGGCTTGCTCTTTAGGGAACTTCATGAGCCCTCTGTGTAGTGTTTGGAAATCTAAATGATATATTAATTTCCCTCTGGAAGAAGCAGGCTTCCAGAACTATAGTGTGTCTTTTTGTTAATTTGGTTGTGATATGTTCTACATATGTAATATGAAACTTAACGTAAATTTAAGATAGTGATGGTTCCCTCATAACTATGTGAACAAAATTATAACCTTTAAATAAAATAAAAGTAATAAACACACAAACCTAATTTTACTGAGAACGATATGTTTTTTTTTCTATTTTAGACTGTGTTATTATTCATTGATGCTAAACTAACAAATGAGGGATATGTTGACTAGCATTACCACAAATAAAATAGTAGATTGAACCTGAGTATAAACTGTTCATGTTTTTTTTTAATCAACTATTTGAGAATTTTCCATAATGTATTGCAATTATATATACTACAATGCTTCCACTAACTCCTCCCACATCTACCCCACCTCGCCTCATCCCCAATTTCATGCTTCCCCTTTCTCTTTAAATCCATTGATTCCAATTTATGCTACCCATGGATATTTGTCCACCCGCTGGACCTAGTAGGAGCCATTCCCTTATAGAAAACCAACTGTTTTTTCTCTAGAAGCTATCAATTGTTCATACTCCTTAGTTAGGACCAGGGTCTTTTGAACTCTTCCAACACTATGTTACAAAGCTGACTAGCTTTAACTGTACAAGACAGGTTTATGCAGGCTACCACACTGACATAAGATCATACATACAATGGTCATGTCTTGTTCAGAAGACACTATTTCTCTCTGTTTCTCCTTGAGTTTTTTCCTCCCTCTTTTTCAATGGTCCCTGGGCCTTTGGTAAGTATTACAATATCAATGCCTCATTTGTGTCTGAGCAGTTCACTAATACTTATTCTCTGTAATTTGACTGTTTGTGACTTTCTACATCATTCAGCATCCTTCCCTTAGGATTGAACCATGGTTCTCTTGTTATATCTATAAAGCTGTCTTCTTCCTTTGAAGACATCAGCATACAGTATTTTAAAACTTGAATTGAATTGGTGTGGAATTCAATTATGTCTGGAATGAGAAACTTGAAAAGTGAATGAAGTTGATATTTTTAATATTTTTGATATGATGAGAAGGAAATTATACTTTTAACAATTATGCCATTGAACTCTGAAGAAACTGATTAATATTAAAAATAGATTCTCTGCTGTTTGTTACTAGAAAAATTCAAATGCTACATGAAGCTATTTTTTGTCATTTGGCCTTTGTATGACTTGAACATTTTATTTTCGTATCAAACCATGTTCTTTTCTAAGTCTAGAAGAAGAAAAGCATGTGTCATACTCCTACATTATCATTTCACTAGGTAGAGTTAAAGACTTACTTTATTAAAAATAATAAGAGGTTAAATTATTTTATCATGGAAATATACCAAAAGTGATTTATACATTTAGAAGATACATTTTATATTTACTTCTGTCAATATGGGGTCAATGATTCAGATTATACTTAACATTGGCTATTAAATATTTTTACTGAGTTTAAAGGCTTCCATTATCATTTAGCTTAATGGAATCATGAAGAAATATTAATGTGTGAAAATCCAAACCTTGTGCTGTTCACCTGAAATGAAGCCAGATTCCTCAACAGGGTTTATGATATCAGCATTATCTAATCACACTTCTTTCTGCATTATGGAACAGTTATCTGCCAGATTCCTTCTGACTATTGAACATTTAAATGTAGTTCATGAGCTTTTAATTTTATCCAATTTCACAAACTAAATTTAAATCTAACAATGGATGTATAATTTAATTATTAGGAAGATTTTGTTTGTTCAGAACAAGATAGCATATGAATTTAGCATTTCAGCTATATAATTTATAAAATTTAAATAGGGTCAAGAATTTCTAATGAAAACCCAGTATTGGATTCCAAATGGAGTGAAAGACAAAAGAGGAAATGATCAAATAATTAATACTAATTGAGAAAATTATTTAGATAATACTTAGAAATATTCCTGTGTGTGATGTCAGAGGACTCAGTTTGCAGAATTTTCTGGGAGGTAATAGCATCTATGTTTTGAGAGCTCAGTACATCTTTCCATTTATATTTATGTGCTTTTGGTGATAGAGGGTGATGGTTTCATAGGCTAAACTCCGTTAGAAAATAGGCTTTGCATTTCACACAAAAGATTGAAAAAATTAAAATTGGATTGCTTTTTAAAAAAATTGGTTGGTAGAATTAAACAAGGAAACTATGTTGTAAATGGGAAGGAGTTCATTTTCTCTCAGAGTATATTTAAGGACTTTGGAAATGACATTCAGATAGGGCTATGAAATTAAAGGTTTATGATACAGATCAAAGTAAAGAGGCTTGTTCTGCCATACTTGAACTACATGGAAGGAGGTTCTAGACAGAGTAAGCTTAAGCCAGGGGTGAAAGAGAGGTGATAGCAGGGAATGGAAGACAGAGATGAGGAAGAGGAGAGAAGGTGGGAGAGGGGTAGCTGTTAGTATTTTTATTGGGGACCAAGATGGACAAAACAATAGAGAAGAATGATGGAAGTTCTCTAGCATGTTGATTATCAACAGGTCACAGTTAAGTTAACTTGCGATGAGGTCCACTAGCTTACTTCACGGGCTGAATTAACTGGCTGGGTGGACTTGTTTATAGTCTTTGGTTTATATTTTGAATGTTCCCAGCATTGGGAGTGATGACATCTTTTCATTCTAACACTGGAAATTACTTTTATTTTTTCCTCTGCTTTTGCTTGGTTTGCTCGAGTAATTATTGTCTTAGCACATTTTAACTTAAAAGTCCAATTCTCTTACATCTCTTTGTGTGGACTGTGTTAGTTTTCTCTTTTGGGAAATTTTTCCTTTTCATTTAAATGGCCAATTTACATTGATGACCACAGCTGGTTATGCACATGCTCCTTATACTGGTGATGCTGGAAGGGTCTGCATGGGTCGCCTCCTCTCTTACTCCTTACAATGATGATCTCCTCTTTGGTTTCCTTTGTAAATTTTCCTAGAGTTTGTTCCTTTTCTTCAAGGTTTTAAAGAAGTGTCTTTTCTTTTGTTTCTGATCATTGATTTCCTGTTTTCAATTTTTACTATGCTTTCAATTATTTCTTTAGATTTTTTTTAAAGGTTGATTTTTTGGGGGAGGGCTGTTCATGGGATGTAGTAGGCTTGATTATTTTATTTTTATTTTTTCCTTATCTGCATTTAATGCTACACATGTCTTTAGGGACACTAATTCTGATGGATGCAAAATTTTGAGTCATAGTTTAATTTTCCTCTAACTCAAACAAGTTTAAATGTTATAATATTTATATTATAAGCCTGTGAAAATAAATTGGATAACAGTAACATAAAACTTCCTATAGAGAAATTTGGATTTTTGAGGAACATTGAGCATTGATAATCTCACAATTTTCAGCAGAGTCATCTGTAATTCCTTTATTGCTTAAATGAGAAGGAAATAGGGGGTCATTGAGCCTAGGCTTCCTTAACTCAGTTTCATACCTTGGACAACTAAGGTGCTAGAAAAATCAATAGCCTCCAAAGCTACCCCAAGCCAGTGTTTTCTGAGTTCTTTAACTCACTAATTCAAAGAATGAATCTCACAGGCAAGAGGTTGTGTTTAAAAAGAGAAAGGCAGGAGGCAAAGCCCCTAGATAGCAGGACAGGGCCCCAGCAGTAGGTTCTATTGTTCTAAGTTCTCTTGTCTATATAACTTAGGACAGAAACTGGTATGAGGCATTGGTGAGATCCACCCATCAGTCCAGAGGCCCATGTATGAAATATTCACGCATTTCTCAGTTTTGGTCATGTCAGGTACAGTTTCTAGGCACTTGAGCCCCGTTAGGCTGTTTAAAAGAAGAAAGATTACAAAACAAGAGAAAGAAATGAAACCTTCTTGCTCTTTTGACTTCTCATCAGGACAGAACTAAGGACATTTCTGATGAAGGACAAGAATCAAGGTCACTGTCCCTGAGAGGCCTGGCTAGTTTCTATCTCTTGCTCTCACTGTGATTCCTAAACCTCTACAGGGGTCTGACAAAGAAGTCAGTGGTGCTTAGGAGAATATGCCACCTTGATGTCGTAGTTAGTGACACCAGAGAATGAAGACTGTATTCTGATGGTTAGAGGCAAAATCAGAAGTGACCTTTCTAAAGAATCCATTGTGAAAAATAGTCACCAAGGTGAAATCAGCTGCTTTGTGCCGAGCAGATTCAAGAGGAGCTGCATTCCAAGGAAAATCAGGGGTGAATTAGGGTTTTAGCCACTTGACCATCTCCACAGGTTCTCTCATTATCTGTATTCTCTCCATTCCTCAGTGACTATTGACTGTTACTGTTCCTGTAAAGCACTTCCCCTCAAGTGCTTGTGTTTGAATACTTGATCGTAAGCTGGTAGCACTGTTCTGGAATGTAGAAACTTTGCAATGTGTAGCCTAACTAATCAAAACTGGTCACTGGGACAAGTCTTGAAGATTATACTTTGCACTTGTCTCTAGTTCTGATATACTTCTGGTTCAAGGGGCTCACAGTCCAGTTCTTCACACTACGGAGGGATCCTCCCAGCTGCCCTGACTTTCCACACCACAGAGGTATCCATCCAGCTGCCCTCACTTCCCACACCACAGAGGAATCTACTCAGTTACCTTGTTTTCACACATTACAGAGGATCCACACAGATGCCCTGACTTCACACCCTACAGAGGATGCACCCTAATTTCCCTGTTTTCACGGTCTTTACATGTTCCCAAGGGATCCAGGCAGCTGCCTTGATTTTTGCCATGTGGTTTATGCCTTCTGATACTAAGAGTCACAATAAGCCTTATTTTGTTCTTTCAGTCAGGTATTTTGTCATTGATATCAGAAGAGGCTAACAAAGTAAGAATTTATAGGTAATATATTATTATATAACAAAAGACGTATTTTTACAACATTTACTCTATATCTACCTCTATGCCAGAATGTCTGAGAGATACAAAGTGAAATAAGTGTCTCCTTCTTTCTTTCCAGCATTGAGATCCATGGCCCAGACAATCAATAATTAGTGAGCAATACGTGTTTACAGAGTCTTATTATCTAAATGATTGAATGATGATATAAATACTATCCAAACCCAAAATGTCATATAAAATTGTCATTTTACTTAAGGGTACATTTAGAAATTGAATCAGCTCAATAGATTTAACATGTGCATGTTACTAGTTGTTTTCATAGAAAAGGGAAGGATATGAATTAAAACTCATGTGCTTAATAACCATAGAGATAGCACAAGTCACTGTCCTTAAAGATTATTTTTAATACATAGGTACATTAATTACCTTGTTTTTGTCTCCTTGGATGAGTCAGGAGATATAATAATTATTAGAGAAGAACACTATTGCTGAATTCAAAATACGCATGCATGCATATTTCTTTGGCCCCAAACCTGAGTGTGTGTATGTGTGTGTGTGTGAGTGTGTGTGCGTGTGTGTGTGTGTGTGTGTGTGTGTGTGTGTGTGTGTGTGTATGTGTGTGTGTGTGTGTGTGCTTATACTGTATGGTTGGATTTTTGCTCAAACCAAATGCTCAACTATCTACTGAACTGAAATAGAATAAGATATTCTTTACAACAACAGCAACAAAAACTCAAAAAGACCAAATCCTAAATCCTTTTCGTGCAAATCACAAACCTGATAAACTAACAGCTTCTATTCCCATGAAGAAAGAATAGAACTGATAGGTGGCCATTTAGGAAATTCAGAGTGGTGCTGACTGAGCATCTGGGCAAAGCATGCGCACTGAGTGTAGAGCTCCATGCTTACAGCTTTCCTCCCGGGTGAACTGTCAGATGGCTGCCTCTTATCTTCTCTAAGGTTTCCCAAACTGACAATACTGATATATTGCTTTATGAATAGTTTTAGATTATCTCACATAATATTTAACATGTACATTATTAGTAGTTGCATTACATTTTGTTTTTATTCAAATAGATATAAAACAGGTATTTTTTTTTATAGTGGTCTCAAAAAGAATTCACTTTTATAGAAGGATTTTATCTTTGACTGTGTGTGTGGTGTGTGTGTGTGTGTGTTTGTGTGTTGGTGTGTATGTGTGTGTATGTGTGCATACATATGTCCTCCAGATTCACTGGAGCTGAATCCCATTGTAAGCTGCCCAGTGTGGGTGATATGAATCTTGCTTGGGTCTTCTGCAAGACCAACAAGTACTATTATCCTCTGCACCATCTCTCTAACCCTAAGAACTCATTTAAAAAGGTGTCTGTTTTCCAAAATAATCTGAGAAAAAAATAACAAAATCATACAGAAATACCTAAAATCAGCTCTCATTCCATTAAAGCTGCACTCGTCACACTCCTGGAAACAGACATACAGAATAAGATCAACCTTAACAAACACACAAAGGCCCAGTGATTATGCTCGGGTTTCTTTGTAGCTGCACTTTTTTTCTGAGCCATGTTTCATATACCATTGTTTTCTTGCTTGAATAATTCATATTTCCCTCAGTCCACTGTATTTTATAAGCCTGGCCTTTAACTATCCCTAATTTCCAGAAAGCTTTTTACTTCTCTGTTGATCTAGAAAGTATGTGTATTCTTTAGCTTCAGGTCCAGGTATAGCAGTATCTCTTTTGCTGACAGCCTAATGTAAATCTCTCTCTCTCTCTCTCTCTCTCTCTCTCTCTCTCTCTCTCTCTCTCTCTCTCTCCCTCTCCCTCTCCCTCTCCCTCTCCCTCTCCCTCTCTCCTTCCTTCCCCCCCTCTCTCCCTCTCCCTGTGTGTGTGTATAAACTGTTAAGTATTTGAATGCTTGGGCATGTTCAGAGGTCTATCTTTATTGAAGTACAGTGGTTTTCTAGTGTTTTGTAGGCATTCAGTGCTTGTGCAATGGCTAATTGAGGTTACAGCCCAGCTGCTTGATGGATGCCACATAGCACTTTTATAGTGATTTTACAATTAGTGTTTCTGCATAGCAATTTACACCTGAAATGCTGGAATAGAGACACAGCTCTCTCAGAATCAATGTTTGCTATTAAACTTTAATTGCTCCTAAGACAGGACTCACTGGGTCATGTTAATATGCCTGCAGACCAGTGTGGCTGTTCTTTCCGCCCCCTTTCCAAGAGTGAATGGGAGGACTGGAGAATAGTTAGTGATGAGCACAGAGGAACCATAAATACAAGAACAGTTGTAGGAAGAGATGGTATAATGGAAGGCTCTACAAAAACAAACTATAAGAATGCAGACAGGCTTAGGGCCCAAGTAAGGTTACTATAATTACAAAAAAAACTGTGATTATTAAGTATAAATAAATACCTATTCTGAACAAATATAGTCTGTGATCTTTTGAGAAATATCAGGAAAAAAATAAGCCCCGAATTGACTTGTTTTGTTTGTTGAAGTAAAAACAAAATTGAATTGAGATCCTGGAATGAGAAGATGGTCACTACTCTTCAGACAGGTGTAGTTATAAGTGCATGTGTAGGAGAAAGGGAGAAAAATATATACAATATTGGAAAATCTAAAAATAATTTCATGGTGCCACAGTTGGAGATTGCTGCATGTCTACAGAGCTGAAGTGTTACAGAAAATGGCCTGTAACATTTCCTCAGCTTGGTTTTTCTCAGTCCTCCAACAGAAGGAAACAATTCGGTTCTCTGACTAAGGGTTCGAAGGTGGAATGCTTTCAATTAGAACAAACTCTTAGGTCTGTTTGCCACATGTGTTTTTTTTTTTTAAACAGTCTTAATTTGGGTGAAATAGCTTTGTAGAGCTCTGGCTTGTCTCCTTTTTGGCTCCTCTTTGAGGCCATGAGTTTTATAGATTAAAGTAAGAATCTGCCATATCACAGAACATATTTTAAACATGCAGCATCTGAGTTCCTCCACAACAAATTCAAACTGAACTCTGAAACATGGAACTTCCCCTCAAACTTTGGGGAATTTTGATTATTTTATTTATTACATAAACTTGTTTCTTTATTCAAAATGCAAGGCACTGCCTCTTACCCAGTATCTTGGGGAGGGGGGACCAAGTGTCAGACAGGTGAAGGAAGATTTGTTACTGGAGGTCTCTAATCTGGGATAGATGCTCTTAGTTTCTGTATAACTGTATATATTCCCCCTTTCTAGTTCAAGAATTCTATATAAGGTAAATAGAAGCAGAGAATTTATAACTTTTATATTCATAACTATTTCAGTGATGAGAAATTAAAAATGAACCAGATTTTAGAAACAAATGTCTCTATTAATGAGAAGCCCCAGGAATAGAAGTTTGGTTACTATCACTGCAAGGGGGCCAGCTGTCATAATCCTGGCTCAGTTGGATCTTTAACTTGGGGGGTCCTGTTCATTATTTTTGGAATTTCACATAGCAAGTGATTCTCCAAGGGTACTAGCTAATGAAAATACCACTCAGCTTTGTCCTCTTATTTCTTCTTCCTTTTTCTTCCCAAGTCAGCTCTCTCATTATAAACAGATCCTCAGTTCAAGAAGATTTCTCCCCTTGCAATAACTACTAGTATCTAGTTTTCCCGGTGTAGTCATGCCTAAATAATAGAAAGATAACATGTTTTTAAGAAGATTGTGCTTTACTTCTATATTCTTGGAATAAAACATGTTAGATACTTTTTCAAGTCTCTAATCTTCCTAATGCCATGCTTTGTATTCACAAATGATATCATTAGACAGAAAATTCACGGCCTGCCTGGACTGCATGTTTCAGATTAGCATACTTTTCTCAAAAATATCAAGGCATTATCTTAGGCTTGCACTTTGCTTGTACAATGTTTTATGGTATCTAGTTTCTTTTTTTTATTGGCAAATCCCTTGTCATTATTAGTATTTCACACTGAGAGCCCATATCTTGCTACAAAGCATAGTAAGTAGTAGCGTATGTAAAAACAATCTGTCCTGTGGAATTCAGATCCTTAAATTCCTTTCCTTTGAAGTATGTGAAATCTGAGCACCCAAGGTTCTATGGAGCTAGATACTGGGACAGTCTCTCCTTGTCCCCACTCTGGTGTGTGTGTGTGTGTGTGTGTGTGTGTGTGTGTGTGTGTGTGTGTGTGTATGTGTGTGTGTGTCATTGCAATAGGTACACAAAAACTGAGTGGATCAGCATTATATTCCTAGATTTTGTAGAATGTCTTTATTATTTGTTTACAAATTCTGAGTGATTACCATAATTTTTTCAGAAAGAAATAAAATTGATTTTTAGTTCCTCTATTAGCTGGGTTGATGGCAAATCCTAGTGAGACAAACACTAACAGGGCAGGAGGGTGAGGCAGCATCTACAATCAGAGTTTGTGTTTATTTCATGTTCTATGTCATCAGCTCCATACACCTTTTTATTGAATTACCTTTGTGTTTCTCATACTGGGAAGAGAACATTCAGGAAACTTGAAATAGCTGAGGGATCAGCATCGAGAAAGATTCATTGTATCTATCCAACCAAGGCACATGGACTTGGGGCGTTTAGAATGTGCTTCAAGATAAACAGGGAAGACAGTGCCCGAGATCCTCCACAGTGAAATGTTTCCAGAAGGTTCCAGTCCAGAAGCCTAGTCAGCAAATGCCTCCTGTCCCATCATTCCTTGACAATTTTAATGACAAATTCCAAGCACCTTCCCCAGGACATTCCCAAGGGTTAAAATGGAACCTTCTTTGGCTCAGAATCCCTTTAGCCATTTTGGCGGAGAATTGTCTACCCTGAGAAGCATGAACCTCAGAAAGATCCAGGTTTGTCTTTTCCTTAAGGCTGTGCCCACACAGTTAATAATAACAGAAAAAAAAGTAATAAAAAAACCTCTCACAAAAAATTTTTAAAATCTGTAGTCATCCATCCTAAAGAAGAAGCTTTAAATACTTTACAGAAATTCTAGTGACGTTTGGGAGTAGTCAGCTTCCCAGTTTTCTGAAACTGTAATTTACAACGTTTTCCATCCAATTCACATCTGCAACTTTGTTTCTTCTTTTTCTCAGCAGATGGCATACTTCACAGACTATTAAAATAGAAACCATGAGAGTCAACCACCTCAACTTCCTGCCTTGCACCTGTGCTCTATCTCGGCACACTTCTTCCTGGTCTGGTCAGCCTCCACCCACAAGTCTTGGGAAGCATCTCGGGATTAGCTTTTTGTCTGGATTTTCTTGACACATTCTTTGTGAACCCAAGCTGCAGCCTGCCCAGCCAACCTGTGTGATCTCCTGGATTACAAACAAGGACTTCACATAGATGGCTTGGTCTTCTCTGGTCCTCCTCTTCCATTTTCCAAGACACAGCATAGATGAATACACAAAGCATAAATAAGGAGATTGTTGTACAATAAACCTTCTACTATGTGAAATCCTCTTTCCCAAAACACGTATCCCTGCCATAAGTACCAAGACCTCAAAATGTGACTTTATTTGGAGGCAGGGTTTTTAACAATTAAATGGAGTTAAAATAAGAGCAAAAGCAGGGTTCCTAATCATCACTATGATCAACATTCTTATGAAAATATTTTAGGACAAAACACACATGTACATAGAGAAAACAGTCATCAGTGTGCTAAGCACAGAGGCCCCAGTAGAGTCTAATTTCCATGTGGTCTTAGACTTCTAGCCCCTAGAACAAGGGGAAGACATATTTCTCATCATTAAACAATCATATATAGCAATTTGTTGTGGAAGCCCTAATAGTCCTGCATAATTCCAATGGTTTTTTAATTATCTCTGGGATAGAGCTATAATGGAGTTTAGTCAAGACTCAGCATGCCCTAGGGGACTCTTGCTCTCCCACTTCTTCCTGGGCCGTTTTCTGACTTTTTCCGTTCCAGCCACGTTGCGCGTCATCAGTGTTGGTTTCCCATGTGAGAACAGACACACGCTACCAGTGCCACACTGGAGTTTATTCAGGAAAGTTGCCAAGCTGGTACAAAGAAAGAGAAGCAGAAGAGAAAAGAGATAAACCTTTTACATGGTGTCTCCTTTTAAGGAACGGGTGGGTACAGATTTACTTAACCACGCCTAGGGGCAAGCCCTCCGTATGCTGCAAGGTCTGCCTGCACTATGTTGGGTTTACAATGTGGCCACTACATGTCAGGAATTCTTATCTCACCTGGTACCATGTAGAGTTGTGGGACTAGCATGTTTATTTACCACGTGCTACATGCTAAGAATCCTTACATTCAATTCTATAAATACATTGTAATCCTTATTCCACAGTCTGCAGATGCTGCTCGTCTGCTCTGTAGACTGTTCCTTTCTGCTTCCTTCCACTACATGTCCTCTGGCTTCCACTTTTACCTTTCACTAAACTTAGCTTTAACTTACTACCCAGAAATCTATTCTTGTTACCTAAGGCTGCCAATCAAGGGAGTCTGTGATGTATCTGGAGGAGTCTTCCACAGGGTGCCATACTTACACTCCAGAGCTGTTACTAATGCCCAAGCAATTGACCAGTGTATGTCTTCCATTCCTCCTCTACCAGCCCAGGAGCTGCGTGTTTTGCTCACTGCTCTACCTGCAATGCTTGCTGTATGTGCTCTGTTCTATGGCTTCTGTTTGTGTTTCAGTGAGTCATCACAATGAACAGGCTGACAGTTCATGGCCTTCCTGGTAAATATCTGAGTTTATATGGAAGGCTTTAGAAGCAGTGTTAGAAGAATTTCTAGTTATTAGCAAAATTCAGTTAGACAAATAAATTGTGGCTGAAGTTGAAGTAATAAATTGTAGGAAAAAATGTTACTAATTCAACTCAGTTTATCAGAAACATTGGATATCATTTTATTTTCTAAATCAAAATTGTTGAGCAAACAGAATTTGTTGGACTCACACACACATACATATACACAACCTACTTTATTTTGAAACATAGAAGAAAGAATTATTTAAAAGGATGAATATATTTTACTTTTCATTAGCAATTTTCAATCTTGACAGAAATAATTCAAATGTGATTGAGGTTGAGCAGTGTTATAGAACATTTGGCTCTGTGTGCATTCCTCTCTGGAAGCTGTGTTTGCTGAAACTTTTCTTTCTGCCTTGCTCACACCAGGGAATGGAAACCTCTTGCAAAAAAAAAAATTACAATGATGTTTAGAGCTCATTGCCTGTGGTGTTGTGTGGGAGGTGCCAATCTCATGAGAGCAACTAGTAGACAGGCATGTCGAAGGCACTTTACTGTTAGGGGTCACTTTTTAAAGGAAAACTTAGAGTTGCTAGAAGAGAGCCCTTGTAATATGTGTACCAGGCTCTTATGGTCTTGAGGAGTATGATGTGACACTGAGACCTTGCTCAAGAAGCCTTTGGTGATGCTTGTGTAATAGGCACAATAGTGCCATCTATTCATTATTGATAGTCCTAATGTGGTTGACTGTTCTGGAGTAGGCTAAAGACAAAAAGCGTAATGTAGCTTGGCCATCATTTGCACATTTATTTACATGTCAAGGCTTTTGTTCAGATGGTGACTGAGGCCCGTTTGTGGAGTCAGGCATAACGAAGTGAACCTCATTGAGATTCACTTCAGGACGTAGCCAAACAAACAAGATCTTCATTCCGAGCCTATCCAAATGCACGTAATTTGGTAAATTACTCATTTTATCTGAATGCATTAGTCATCATTTATGAATGTCAGTGAGAATGAATGGACTTCCCTCAAAGCTCAATAGAAATTTCCATCATGCTACCAGTGCCTGGAGTTTGCTTTTTATTTTTTAAGATTTATATTTTTGGTTGCATTTTGAATTTCTAAAGTATAAACCAAATTAGCATCTCTAAAATAAGTAGTACTATCTTATTAACTAATGGATCTGTAAAAAATATTTTTCTTTGGTAGATAAATGTCATATCACAGTGCATTAAGATGCAGTTTTCTTGGTTATTTTCAGATCCTGAATTTGCAGTTGAGCACTGTAGAAATCTTAGTAAATATCAATATAAAGAGCTCTTAGGAGGAAAACAGAAGTATCTTAATGAAGACAATGTCTCAGTAAGAAGCCTTTAAGTGGTGACAGATCTTCATGGAATATGTTGATTAATTGAAAAAATAAAACACCTTAAACAGTAATCACATTTAGCTGCAGCTATGGAAGGAATATTTTCATGTTGTTAAGTTATCAAGGTTTATGAGAGTTATCAGAAACCTAGGTTTAATTTCATTTTTCCAAATATTTAAACACCAGTAATTAATTCTAATTAAAATACTCTTAAATTCAAATAAGCCATAGATGTCCAGTGTATAACTTTTGTAATACAGGCCATATCATATTGTAGAAAATACTGTCTTATAACTAATGTTGGGTAATATATTTGCAAAAAATCTTTAAATAAAAATAAACACTACTTATACATGCAGATAAGCTATTTGGAAGAAGTATAACCAAAAGACTTCTTTTCCCTGCATATACAGTTGATCAGTTTTCTGGTTCAAAGGATTCTATTCCACCTTCTGTTCTTCCCACCTACACTATTATCAATACAAGTATGGGGACTTGATACTTCCTTATTACTCCCCCCTTAGCTTGCTGTCCAGAGAAATCAGCGTTTTAGTTTATACATGTCCTGGGTTGCTATTTGAGTCAAAGGATTTATTTTAAAAGGCATTGACAGCATTGATGAGCACATGGTAAGAAAAGTGATGGCAGAGATGAGAACTCTCTAAAGCAGGAGAAAATTTGAAAGAACGTTTCTGAATTTTTTTGCTTACCCTATTTAGATAGGAAAATTTGGGGACTAGACAGTTTGCATAAAATCATTCACATCCCAGAAAACCCCAGAGCATCAGAGAGAACAGTGTGGTCCTGATGCTGAGTGGCTTAGTGATACAGACTCAGTCCTTATTTGAGTCAAACTTAAGGGTAAGGTCTTCTGCAGAAATTTTCTTCAGATATGCTGCTATATCCTCTCATATTTTTCTCCCTTTGTGCCCTGACCCTCAGAATCTCTATGCTCATAAAAACCTTTTTTTCTGGTAAGAAGTGACTTATCCTGTCAATCTGTCTATCTGTTCTCCGAAATTCTTACACATATTATTCCCTTATTCATTCAGCTTTGAAATCTCAGAAGCTGACCCTTAACCTATTTCTTTCCTCAGTTTTACACTGTGTTCCACACTATGGTTGTGAACACATGGAATAGGCTGCTGGGGTGAATAAAAGGAGAAAGTTTACATTCCAAGACAAGAAAATCCTTAGTGTCTCAAATACATTGTCCTAATTCCCAAAGAACTTCAAAGCTCTTCAAATTTTACTTATATTGATTTTCAAATACAAAGGAGAAACAGTTTAAGTTTATGAAAGAAAATTACATTCTTGAAATTAAAATCATATATTCAAAATAAAATGCTCCTAGAATTCATAAGACCTTTGAGTACTTTCTTAAAAGGTAGAAGGGAAGGCAGTTTTCCTCTGGGCATCCCTGCTTATATTTTCAAAGCAGAAGCAGAGGAGAGGGGTCTTGGATATCTACAGGAAAGGGGCTTTTCTGAACTTGTATTAGTCATCAATATTAAAATGATGTGGAGAAGAGAGAGCGACTGGAAGGGGTGGGAGAGGTAAGGGAGCTTGAACAAGGGTATACATATATAAAAAATATGACTTTATTGGAATAAAAATAGTACATTAAAAAAGAAAAAATTTTGATGAAATTTTAAAAAAAAGAGTATTACAAAGTTTTGAGTGCTCTAAGGCAGTGATTAGTAATGTCTGGGTGACATAAGGGCAGCATCAGGGCTGACAACTCAAGAACTGAAGGTATATATATATGTAAACCCTATATATATGTGTAAGGAAAAAGAACATAGAGAAACTCAAGTCTGTTTAACAACAGTGTTACTATATTCTTGTCAGTTTCAAACCAGAATTCAATAAAATTTTCAGCTTTGCTGCTGTATCATCCGTCATTGCACACATTTGTTTCTCCTGTCAGAAAATATTCTCTAAGGTGCTGCTGTTTGAGTACATAGGAGATTTTACACAATGTATAAAGGGAACTTAAAGAGAACATTGTGAGATGCTATCATAAATATTTTTGTGGGGCTATAGGGAAATAAATTTGCTCTCATTAATCATCGTTTTGATTATTTTACTTCTTTAAACCCATCTTTAACATCCAGCTCTGTTATAAGCAGTTTGACTTCCACTTTTCTCATTCTAAAACCATTGCTTTTTCACAGGACAAGTTACTTACGTAAGTAACTGATGGTAATAAGGCACTTATCACGAGCTAGTCAAATGATCATAATGAGCTACTTATTTAAATTAACGAACTTATATGTATCATGACAAATGATATTGTGTGACAAGGTTCTTTGACCTAAAAAGATTAAGAAGAGAGTGTTCTTTGGATTTGGGACAACAGGATATTTAGTATCAATGTGATTTTCTGTTCTTTGTACTGTGATAGTTACAGACAGGTGACTATGAGAGATTGTAGTAAGAGGCTGGAGGGGTCTCCACTTGGAAGAGTAGGAAGAGATGAGATAGAACAAGAGGAACCAAGGACCAGGACAAGTCAGGGAAACTATGAAAGAATCCATGGAGACTGGGTTGGAGGGATGGACCCTTTGTCAAGGAGACTTGCTGTTTTTGCAGAGGTCCTGGGTTGGTTTCCCAGCACCCACACTATGGATCATAACTGTCTGTAACTCCAGTTCCAGGGAATCCAGTGAGCATCTCTGTCTTTCTCAGGTACAAGGCCCTCCAGTGGTGCACAGACATACATGCAATCAAAACACTAACACACCTAAAATAATAAAATTAAAAATTAAACATCTCAAAATACATTTTTGTGATGAGAACATTATGCATAATGCAGAGAATATGCTAATAAGGGTTTTAAATGGACAATTATTGCAGTTTTCATAAAGTGCTTATGTTTCATATCTGCATATGGAACAAAATAAGGGCATTTGTTTACATCCATATTTTTAACATTTTTTGTGACTACACTGTAGAAACTGTATGAAGAAATTGAAAAAGAAGAAATCAAACTACATCTATTTGCAGATGACATAATTGTATACATAAGTGACCCACAATGTTCTATTAGGGAAATTCTACACCTGATAAACACTTTCAACAATGTAGCAGGATACAAGATTAGCTCAAAGAAATCAGTAGCCTTTCTATACACTAAAGATAAAAGGGCTGAAAAAGAAATACGGGAAACACCACCCTTTATAATAGCTGCAAATACATTAAATACCTTGGAGTAACTGTAACCAAAGAAGTAGCAGATCTAATTGACATAAACTTTAAATCACTGAAGAAAGAAATTGAAGAGGATATCAAACAATGGAAAGATCTCCCATGCCCCTGGATAGGTAGGATCAACATAGTAAAAATGGCAATTCTACCAAAAGTAATCTACAGATTCAACCCACTTCCCATAAAAAAAGAAAACAAACGATTATCAATGAAAGGGAATACTTATTTTATTTTATCTATTTTTATTTATTCTTCTCTCATGCAACATTCTGACTGTGGCTTCACCTCCCTTCACTCATCTAAGTTTCTTTCTCCCTCAGATTCACTGCCTCCAGATGTACTACCCCTGCCTCTTGTCTCCTTCCAGAAAAGAGCAGGCCGACCCAGGACATTAACCAAACACAGCACAACATGATACCATAAGTCCAGGCACAAACCCTCACAAGATTGTCTAAAGCCCAACTCAGTTAAGCCCTCAAATGTCTTACTAGATGTGCCAAAAAATATACCCACCTTTATTTGTGATGATATCACGCTTTTTAATTCCTCGTTTTTGCCAAGTACTTGATCTGGATTCTTTTCTCTTAATTTTACATTCAAGAACCACTGAACCTTGTGTACTGTTTTATCTCTTCAGCAGCCTGTGAATCAATCCCTCTGCCACTGCCCATTAAAGTGTTTTTGTTTTGTTTTGTTTTGTTTTGTTTTGTTTTGTTTTGTTTTGTTTTTCTGGGAGACACACATCTGAGCTCTGGGAATGTGTAAGCATGAAGTCCAAAGCCATCTCCAGCTGAAACGGTTTTCTAAAGACCCTTCATAGGCTATCTCCTTCAACTTAGTTCCTCAAAAGATGACAGGACCAGACTGGAGCCTGACCTGAAAGCTTGGCGTCAAGGAGTTATGTATAAGTTTGATGAAGATAGACTGAAATGACCTCAGTTTATAGTCTGGTTAGTATGAAATGAATAATTGCTATTTAAGTCACTGAGATTTGGGTTGTGATAAGACATGACTGGAGCAGAAACCACAAGGAAACTAACAATAGGTTTCTTGTCAGGATTAAAAAAATAAAAACAGAAAGAGTACTATCTTAAAATGTAGATGACCAAAACATCCAGCTTATTCTACTCGAGTAAATAATCTTCACAGTTTTATATATACCCACACACTCAAATACATGCTTACTTATGTGCGATTTCATTGATAGATACTGTTAATTAGCTTGGGTGTAAAGTAGTATGAATATTTTCAGAAGCTAAGATGCCAAAGAAGGAAGGGGTAGCCAAAAGCATGCCAGGTGGTAGACATCAACTCTCTATCAACATATCTAATAAGCACAAGTATATGATACATAAGTACTAAATAAAGGATTATTGGAATTTAAAAACAAATACAAAACAAACATGTCAGGTGTGGCTGAGATAAAATGTAGTAGTGCCAATGAATGAGAAATTTTATATATAGTTAAATATGAAAGTAAAAAGTAACAGAAGTCTAGGGATATAGCTTTGTAGCAACTTCATAAAACATAGGTTTTATCCCTACCATTGAAAAATACATTTGACAACCTAGATGTCCCTCAACTGAAGAATGGATTAACAAACTGTGGTACATCTACACAATGGAGTACTACTCAGCAGTAAGAAAAAATGATATCCTAAAATTTACAGGCAAATGGATGGATTTGGAGAATATCCTACTGAGTGAGGTATCACAAACTCAGAAAGATAAGCAGGGAATGTACTCACTCATTAGTGGACTCTAAACAAACAAACAAACAAGAAAAAAGCCAAGCATGCCCAAGCTGCAAACCACAACCACTGAACAGCTTGGGATCAGAAACACCCTGGACTGACACCTTGGATCCCACTCCCCCTAGAGGAACACCCAACTCACTCTTGAGTGTGGGGGGAGAAAACTGCATCTGCCAGGAGTGGAGACTGACCTAAGCAATATTGGGGCAGTAGGACCATGGGACTGCCTGCAGCCTGCCCAGGGATGGGATGGGGATTTGTGGAGAAGAAAGAATGACCTGATGTCTTGGGAGGGGGAAGGGACCTTGAATAAGGATATACAAGGTTAGAAAGTGTGACTTCTTTGTTCATAATAATAATAATAAAAGGAAAAAAATTAAAAAAAGAAAAGTACATTTGAAAACAACAAAGAATAAAAACCACAAGACCAAAGTAAGCATCAAATTATAATCCAATTTAATCAAGCTCTAATACAAATTGTGCAAAGATAGATTGGTGTAGTTACAGATCATAAATAATAATTGGGATAAATTTTTAACTAATTTATAGTAGCCATGTAATTTTAACATAAAATAATATAACTTCAAATTACCTAATGAAGAATTTCAAGAGGAAGTAGCCAAATAATAATTATTCTAGCATATTTTATTGGAATTAACCAGACAAATCGCTCCACCAACTAAGAACGGCCATGCACCACCACCCATGGAATCGAGAAAGAGCTATCAATCTGTCAATCCTGTCCATGTCCGGGTATTCTAGTATATTTTAACATATGTAAAAATGATTTAAGTGACAGATTAGTATGCTTGTCTAAGATCTCTAAAATAAAAGATAAATAAACCTTAAAAAATGTAGAGCATGGAAGCAGACCAGTTAGGCTCTGACTTTATAGTAGCTACTATCATATCTTATCAGATCTATCATCTATCTATCTATCTATCCCCCTTTTATTTATTTTTTAAATAAAATATATTATCATTTTTTCCTCCCCATCTCCCTTCCCATCCAATCTTGTGTTTTTTCTTTCATTCAAAATGTATCACAGAAACAAAAATCAAAACAAACAAAAACCCAATAAGACAAAAAGGGCTAAAACAAAACAAAAAAGACACTTACCCCCAAATCCATGAAGTTTCTTTTGTTTTGGCCAACTACTCCTGGCCATGGGGCTTGCCCTGGAGTGTGGTTGTTATGCATAGTGACATCCATGGTGTGTGTGTATGTGTGTGGGTGTGATTTTTCCCTTTGCCATTAGGTATGAATAACAAATGGTACCATTCAACCTGGATGAGTACATGTAGAATAAGAATAAAAATAGATCCATGTCTGTCTCTCTGCACAAAAGATCCATCTTTAAAAAATAGACAAAATAAATATAGGTATTACAAATTCAGGATGAAATTGAAAATAAATGTAATCATAGAGTGGAAAATTGAAAATATAACACATAAACAACAATAAATTAGTGAATTTTTATAAAATTTGAAAGTTTCTAGGAAAATGTATAGGGCAACTGAGAAAAGCTGAGAGGGGAGAGGTGGTCCTGCACCGGCAAGAACATAACATACCAATTGCTTGTTCAATGTCAAATGATCAGCTCTGAAAACACACATACAAGCAACATGTAGACTGAACAAGCTATATTTAGTAACACATATGTTTGCAATAACAATTATTTTTTTTAAAAAACCAAAAGGTCATGAATTTAAGTAGAGCATGGAGGAGTGTATGGGAGAGCTTGAAAGGAGGAAAGAAAAGGGAGAAGTATAATTATATCACCATTTAAAAAATAAGATAATCTATGGCATAAAAAATGTAAATAATCGAGAGCAAATAAGGATGGAATTAAGTTCCTAATCAAAAGCATTTTCTTCTAAAGTAAGCTGTTATTAAATTTATTCAAACTCAAAGGCAAACAATCTGCTATAGAAAATATAAATTATCAATACTGAATAAAGTTAAAATTAAGATTCCAATTATGGTGGTTTGAAAGAAAATGGCTCCCATCAGCTCGTAGGGAGTGGAGCTTTAGAAGGTGTGGCCTTTTTGGAGGGTCTGACCTTGTGAGAAGTGTGTCACTGGGAGGGTGGGGGGATTTGAGGTGTCACATGTTCAACTCAGGCCCAGGGTCACTCTCTCTTCCTGCTGTCTTCAGATACAGACAGCACACTTGTGTCTGTCTGCATGTTTCTATGCCCCCTACCATGATGACAATGGACCAAACCTCTGAACTGTAGTTTTTTTCTTTATAACAGTTGCTGTGGTCATGTGTCTCTTCCCAATAAAAACCCTAACTAAGACTCTAATCAAAAATAGTTTCTTCTAAAATAAGTTACTTTTAAATTTGTTAAAAGCTTAAGAGGAAGTTAAAATACCTTCATTTTTAGAAAGAAGAAATGTTTTCAAATTCATTGCATGAATGATTGTAACCTTGGCTTGCAATGCACAGACAGTTCAAGAAAAGCCATGTCCTTTCCCAGTGTAATGCATATAGTGACACATGTACAAGTATTAGATAATGTTTCACAATTTAGATGTTTACAGTCCAGCACATGACTACAATGATTGAAGCAAATTGGGTGGAGATTAAAAGGACAGTGGAAACATAGCCACAAAATGTCTATATTCTGGATCATGTGGAAGACCAATTATGGCTGTTAAAGACTGGTTTTCCAACATTGCCATTAAGGCAATATTCATCTGGGAGAATTTTGGAGGAATCATCCATCCATTGGCTTCTCTCTAATCACAGACCCAAACTCTTCATCTCTGACCAGAGGTTGCCTTCTGACTGAAATCTAAGCACATTTCTGTGGGCTTAGGACTTTGATTTAGTCTACTGGACATTAGGATATAGTTTAGTTGGCTACCTTGCATGTTCCAACCTGTTCTCTTCACATCTATCCTTATTGCTCAAGTATGTCTGTTGATTTAAGTTAGGGAGCTAAGTCCTACAATATTTCACTGAGATCTTTCTTAATAAGTTTATTTACTTGAAATTAGCATAAGTTTGGCAAAGTTTTTCTTCTCTGTTGAAATAGATATAGCCCATTACTTTATGGATAGCAAGGTAAAAATTCATAGTCTGAAAACATTACCAAACAAGAGTTATCTTTTTAACACATAGCTCAGGTGTTCCTTGAAACTGCTTTGTCAGGATAGTCCAGAGTTAGTCAAAGCTGTGCTGGCAAAACTGTAATCAGCAGAACATATGAAAAAGATTTTCTTTTTGTTATTCAATAATTTTGACCAATTATTGTTTTTTTTTTAAAAAGGCTATCATTAGAACGGTCTCCCTGGCTTGCCAAGAACCAACAACCAGTGAGAGAATAGAAAGCCACGTGACATTTAAAGCATCATCCTTTTTAGAGTCTCCCTCAATCAATCATTGTATACACAGAATTGGAAGAGGAAAGCCAAAGCAATGCCATCATAGATCTAGTGTGAAAATTGTGTTTGGCTGACATGAGATGGTTCCTGAGGGCAAGGTGACATTTAAAAGTATTGGTTATCTAGCTTGTTTTCTCACTTCTGCAATTTACTTTGTACATGATGACACATAGAGTCACCAGGAAAAGGTCTGGATAGTACGGTTATTATTCTAAATATATTGTGGGAAACATAGGGGATTCCAACGTCAGTGATCAAAATATAAATGAACGAATGAATGAATAAATAAATAAATAAATACCTTGTAAAAGGCATGACTTTAAAATGTGATTGCCTGGCCAATAATTATTCTCAACCTTAAAGAGAAGTATATGGTGGAATCATTCTTGTTTTTTTTTTTCTGCTTGCAATGAAACCCATATAAACCATGGCCATTGGAGTGTAGAAATTAACTTGAAGAAGTGTTTTTTTCCATTTTATTTATCAAGCATTCACCAGTGTAACAGGGCTATTTTTGATGGTTACAATCAACTGCCTTCATGCCTGAGTTTAAGCTTCCTAAATCAGAAAGTGCCAGAAATTACACTTTGAACCTTCAAATCGTTTGAGTTGAACAGAAGTGTATTTTTGGATACCAAATGTGCTCTCATATCCTTCCAACTCTTCAAAATCAAACAAGCAGGAATGTCATTATCTGGACACCCAGTCTTCATCCCTCACAAATAACTCTGTCTTCCTGTGACCCTGTTCCCCTGCTCCAGACAGAGCAGCAACTGTTCCCCAGTGTGCATTTCCATCGCATCCCCCCATCTTCTCCCGTTCCCCCTCCCCTTTCAGCCACAAATGCTTCAACAGAAGGGGGGAAATGCAAAGACTCCCCTTTACTAAGTAGAACTAAGATGAATTGTGTCAGAGTTCAGAGCTCCGTTGTTGCTTGGCATGAAATTACTGCCCTTGGTTTCTGCCAAGGCGGGTGTCAGCTGGTGAATTAGAACAGTGGCAGACAGGACTGAGATAAGCAGAAAATACAATGGCAGCTGCTACACAGAACTATTCTTTCTGGCCTAGTGAATACAAAAATACATTGTGTAAATAAAGACAGACAGCTTCATTATGCAATTGTCTGCTACTGTGCCACTGTGAAGAAACAAGTATTGATTCTAGAAAATAGATCCAGACACTTGAAGCTAACATGCTCATGCGCTTGGGATGGCTGAGACGTTAAGAAAGCAAAAAGAAATATAACTTCCGAATGTTAGAGTTAAACCCACAGGTAAATAAGGCACACTGTCATGCTACATTACTCTTCTAAGCATTTCTTAGAAGCCCATCTCACATCCAAGTCCATGACTCTTTTTGTTTGATCTTGTTCTGATTGTAAAAACTAGGGCTGAGACTGAATTTTCATCAGTTAGAAAGCAAGTGCTATAGCAATCTGCTTGGGTGACCAGAACCAAGTGCCATAGTCTAGGTGGGTTAATCAATTGAAGTTTGCTTTCTCATATTTCTGTTGGCTAGATATATTTCATTAAGATCTGACACAGTTAGTTGTGACAGAACATTCTTGTCTTGTAGACAGTGATTTCTCTCTGTTTCAGGCTCTATATAGCCTATTTAATTATTTGTTTATTTTTGATAAAGCATCTTGCTATATTGCTCAGGTTCTCACTAAACTCCCAGGCCCAAGTGATCTTCCTAGCGTAGCCTCCTGAAAACCTGGGACTATTTCAGTTGGCTGGGTCTCTTACTAAAAGAACACTAATCCTGTTGAGTCAGGATGTCACACTTAAGACTTCATGGAACTTTAATTTCTCCTTTGGAAACAGAGTGACTCTGTCACTGAAGGAATAACTGAATTCATTTCCAGTGACATCATTTTAACTTTCAAATTCAATTTTGGAATTCTAGAAAATTACATCTACTGCTGTAGCTTGAAAGTGCTTCAGAGACTTAGTGATATTAACAAAATCACTATGCATGCAATATGTCCATATTTAGAAACTGCATAAGGCAGTAAGCAAAAATTCCCCACTTGATCAACACCTGATGTTATATAACCATTCATGTGCAATATAGGGTAATGGGTTTCAAAGTAACAAAGATCCAGTAAATTCTTCAAGATAGTTGCTGGTCCCTTTATAGCTAAGACATCTATATGCCGTAATACCATATCTATGTAATGTTCTCTGAAGGAAGTATTGTGGTACTCCTGTATCCATATGCAAATTCGTGTGAGGCTGAACAGTGTACTTCAGTAGGCTGAGCAGAAGCACATCTGAAGATCTAGCTGACTTCTTAGACATTAGGGAGATTTGGCAAATAGATAAAACAATCTGACATCTTCAAATCATTATTTAAAAAGTTGTTTTTGTAAACATTATTATCTATGTTAACGTACATAATATTCAAACATACTATTACTACATATTGTGTTGGTTCCCTTTAAGAAAAAAGTGTAGATTGATTCTTAGTTAAGGAAGCACAAAAATCATAGCATATTAACTAGGAAAGAGAAAAAACTTTGCTTTAAATGTTATGGAAAATATGAGTAGAAAATAAAAAATAAACCATTTCTTTCTTAATTTCCAAATCTATTTAGTAAATGATCTATAAAGCTATAAAGTTTAAGATGTTGATAACTGGAAAATACATTTAGAAAAGGTTATTGGGTCTTCCAAAGAAAAATTAGCAGTATTGGCTCCCTGATATCTTCACACTGTGAGTAATATTGATTTAGCTACATCTGTTCAAGCAGGTGGTAGGCCTAATGACCACTTTAACAGTAAATCAGACCCACAAGCTGACTGTAAAAGCTGATAATGTTCTTAAAGATCAACACTGAAGTCAAGAAAGTAGAACACTGGAAATGTTGTGTGTTCTCAACCACTTGTAGCAGAAATTGAAGATTCATGCTCCTGATTTTTAGGACTCTTCCTCAAATCTTTTCAACACTGTAAGAACTTTCAGGTTTTCATAGAGTATAATAATTTCACTGGGATGTAGATTCAATAGAAATATTAATCAGTTATATTATGTGTAATCTAAAATTTACTGTGGTGTTTTCTAATTTAAAGATCCAAGGATATTGGGAAATTAATCTCATAGGATGCAGTTGCATGATGTATTTAAAATAAATTGGACAAGGTGGAATAAAGCATATACCTTTTAGTAAGGGAAGAGGTATTGTACTGTGGTGAACAGAAGAAGCTCTGAGTGAATGTGTTTTGCTGACATGAACTGGTAATGTCAAAATCCAAGACTCAGATCCACAGAAAATTGACCGAGTGCCTTGCCCTACACCCCAGCTCCACCACTGGGCTAAGACAAAATTGGCATGGTCTTTCTCTGATCCAAATATGGGTGCTTATAGATGACTGATTGGGGTGTGAAAAAGCTAGAAACTTCAGTGTCCTCCTCCAGGATTCTTATAGTCAAGGCTGCTCACCTACTCAGCCCTCCTCTTGCTGTTATGTGCATAACAAATAAGCTGAGCTTCTGGGCTGTTTTGTGGTTGTTAGTGCCACTCTAAAAGAATGAACCCAGCTCATCTGATCACAGCTTTTCTGTGCCTAATTCCATGCATCTGTTATTTCTTCATTTCCTGCAGCCCCAGTCAGGTTCCCAAACCAAAGCTGCATAGGCTTTGGTGTTATACAGTTTCTGCTGATTCCTCCAGAAAAATATTACATTTTCATTTGTTAATTGCTTGTACTATATATCATTCTATTGCAGATTACCTTGCAAGGCAATATCCAGTCAATTTGCTGATAGATGAAAACAGGGCTAAACAATTGTGACACCTTCTCTCTTTACATGGCAAAGAAAAGAAATTTATAATTTCACTATGAATATATTTTATATTAAAAGATGTTGAAATTATCAATTTTATTAAAGAAAAAATTAACATTGGCATCATTTAAACATACATCATTTGAATATTTGTGGGTGTGTTTTACTTTTGACGTAAATTCCAGTCAGTCTTGGAAATTTCTTGATTGCATCTCTTGCTTAGTAATATATGTTTCTCTCACGTTATTTGTGTCTTAGTAGTGGTGTTCTCGTTTTTTTAGTAGCTTTCCTAGATTTAATGCACTAAGCATCTAAGTTACCATCCTCTACTTTTGTTTCTTTTTCTTGTGTATGCATATATGCTTAAGTGAATTCTCATGGTGTTTGCATGTGTATATGTATGTGTGTGGTCATGTGTGTACATATGTGTATGTGTGAATGTATTCTTCTGGTATGTGCATGTGTGTGTGCATGTACGTTTGCACATGTGTGTATATGATTACATTCTCTTTGTTTGTGCATGTATGTTTGTGTGTGTGTGTGTGTGTGTGTGTGTGTGTGTGTGTGTACATGCATCTGTGTTCAATTGTCTGTTTTGGTTAGAGGTCAGTCATGAGAACCTTTCTTCAGTAATGCCATCCTGTTTTTAGAGACTCCATCTCTGACTGTGACCCAGGGTTTACTGGTTGGGCTAATTTGCTTAGGTAGCCAATAGACCCCAGGAGTCTGCCAGTATTTTGCTTTTGGGATTACAAGTTTTTGCTACAATACCCACTTTATTGACATCTTACTTTTTCTACTTATGTCTGCTTTTTTTTTCTAGCTTCTGGGTTATTTTTTCATTGCTGACATCTTAAGCTTAAATTGGGTGTTCTGTTTCTTCCTGGATACTTTTCCATTCAATGGTATCTACTTTCTCCTAGTTTTTTAGCTTGTAACCTTTTTGTAGCATTTTGTTATATGGCATCAATTAAAGACAATATAATAAAATAATAAAAATATAATACTTACTAAAAACAAATCAAAATACATGAAGTAGCTAGAAAGTCATGAGAACAATGCTAAAACATAATTTAGAACAAATAAAAATAAAACATATTCATTTCCTGTGAGATTGTATCCTCTAGAGATGTCAGAAGGTACACCCATGAAGACTCACCAACATGGATGCCTAAAAATAATCCAAGCATGGATGAAACCAATAGACATGCTACATGTAAGGAGGAAAGCCTGTATCCTAGATAAAAAAAACCCATGCTGAGATTAGGAGAAATAGTCTTTTCAGGGAAAAGCATACCAATGGTTATCTAATATCAAATGGTCAGCTCTAAAATATTCAAAATCAGACTGGAGAGGTTGTATTTATGTATTTATGAATGTATGTTATAGTCTCTCTCTCTCTCTCTCTCTCTCTCTCTCTCTCTCTCTCTCTCTCTCTGTATGTGTTTGTGTGTATAACAACAATTAAAGCAAATAGACCATGAATTGATAAGATAACAAAGTGGGTATAAAAGAGGTTTCAGAGGAAAGGAAGAAAATGATAAAATTATATTATATTCTCAAAAATAAAATAAAACCAAATAGAAATCCCTGACCCATGTGGGAAGTGGCAGTGGTCTGGTTTTTATGAAAGGATGGAATTTACTATTTGAACCACTTGTTTTTGTCTTGGAACCTTGTGTTTTCTCTCTGTATCTTTCAGTTTAATTTTTACAGTTTTATGAAAGTTCTAAGTTTATTATGCTTGACCACTCATTTTTGTTAAACCTCACATAAAATTTGGAATTAGCTTGTTAGTTTCTATAAAAGAAAAACCTGATTAAATTTTTGTTGTTCTGAGACATGGTGTTATTGTGTAGACCAGGCTGGTCCTCCTTTGCTTCCTGACTATTGGCTCTAAGGGCATATGGCAGCACTCTATGGTAAATTACAAATTTTAACCTTAACTTTGCCCTACTCTCTATTCATTTTTGGTTATTATTTGTTCTGAATAATAATTCTGCATTTTTCACTAAGATCTGGGACAATTTTTGTTAGATTTATTTCTACCTATTTGATATTTTTCTTTGTTTTAGTGAATTGCATTTTATAATCTTAATTTATTTTTTAATTTAAAAAGTTTTTTTCTATGTATGCCCCTACTTTCCAAACATTCCCTCCTCCCAATCTCTCCCAGTCCTCCCTCAGCATCCCTCACCCCATCCCCCCATTGTTTCCCCAAAAGGGCAAGAAGTCCCAAGGTCGGTCATTTAAGTCTAGTGTACTCATTTGAGGTAGGTCTGATTCCCTCATCTCAATATTAGGGCTGGGTTAGGTGTTCCTCTGTAGGGAATGGGCTCCAAGATGCCTGTTTATGCACAGGAACATAATCTGATCCTACTCCCCAATGTTCCACATACTGTCCATGCCAATGTACAATTTTCTACCTTTGAAGAGTTTAGTTCCTCTTCCTGATGATTCTCAGTGGTTGTTTTTGAATCAGTGAGCTTCCCAGATCCCCAGCCATCCATCTCTGTGGTACTCTTCCTCATAATTCTTATTCTTTGCTCATATGGACTTTTTTTCCTCTCTTTGTAACTGTCCCAGGAGATCAACTTGGTGCTTAGCTATGTATCTCTGCTTCTGGCCCTAAACCAAATGCTTAGTCATTGCTGAATGTATGTTCTATAATGACACTTAGGGTGGTCATTCATTTGATTATAGGGGAAGTCTTGTCTAGCACCACTTTCACTATTGGTTGGAGTCCTAGCCAGGGACAACGTGTGAGTTCTTGGAGGATGCCCTAGCCAATTCCACATTGGCTTCTTCTATCAAGATATCCATCTCTTTTTCCTCCTTCTTTGTTGCTCCTTTCATTCAACAATTTCCTTCTCTCATGATTTGTTCCCACCTCTCCTTGGTCACTACCCATTATGATCTCAATTTGCTAAGGAGATCTCTGTTTTTCCTTCCGGGGTGGGGGAGGGGGACGGGAATCCCTGGATGTCTTTCTTTAGTTCCTTCTTATCCGAGGCTGTTAAGCGGTTGTGTTTTGTAGCGTGGGTATTTTTTGCTTTTTGTCTAAAGTCCTCTTATGAGTGAGTATATCTCATGCCTATCTTCTTGGGCTTGTGATACCTCACTCAGGAGGATATTCTCCAAATCCATCCAATGCCTGCAAATTTTAGGATGTCTTTTTTTCTACTGAGTAGTACTCCATTGTGTAAATGTACTATAGTTTGTTAATCCATTCTTCAGTTGAGGGGCATCTAGGTTGTTTCCTGGTCCTTGCTATTACAAATAATGTTGCTATGAACATAGTTGAGCTTATGCCTTGGGGTAAGAATGTGCATCTTTTGTTTCCTTCTGTTTTCTCTTCATTGCCATGCTCAGGTCTTGATGTCGTAGAACCACCATCTTTTTCTGGTGGTGCCTTATGGTTCTTTATATTGTTATATGTAATCTTGCGCTGGCATCTGGCCATTGCTTCCTTGGTTCACTCTTAGTCAGCTCGTAGCTAGTTTTGGGTCAGGGGGCTGTGGATCTCCAGTTGTTGCAGAGGTCACTGAGATGATGCTGTTTGGGGTTGGGGCAGAGTTTGGCCATGAGTGGTCCCTCTGGCTGAGTTTTGCTGGGAGTTGTGCTTTCAGGAGCTCTCCCTGTTGCCTTTGGTTTAGGGCAGAGTTGGGTGTGGATGGGGTTCCAGGGACTGTGTCTTCAGGCCAGATTTCAGGGATCAACAGTCCCTGCTTGGCCTGAGAATCAGGGGTGGCTTTTGCCTCTTGGCTATGGGACAGGGGGCTATGGGTCTCCAGTTCTCACAGGGGTCCTTAATTTCTCTTCTGAATACATTTAGATTTGTGATTAATTTGTAAACACAGAATTTCTTAAAAATCATCTTTATGTCCTACCTTTTATGATTTATCTTTCCATCTATGTATTACTATGGGCTTCCCTCATATGCAGTCACATTGTTTAATAATGTTTTCACTCTTCTATTGTAATTATTTCAGTATTATTTCTGTTTCTTGGCTTATAGCACTACCTGGATAAAGACCAAATTATGATAACCTCATCTCACTTCATTTTTAAGGGAAATTCAATCAGTGTCAGTAATAAGTGTGATATCTATATCTCCCTTATTTAATGTGCTTATTAAACATGATGTTTCTATTCCTTGTCCACCATGTGCTTGTTAATAATTTTTAGATTTGATTTCATCAGTAGCTTGTGGACTGACTTTTTTAAGTTTCAAATTGATTTGGCATCTTTGAAATAAATCCATTTGGGTTATGATAGATCTCTAGTCCTATTTGTTTCTATATTTTGCTAACATTAAACAATGTATGTTCAAGAAAACAATTGACATGTGGTTTCCTTCCCTTTAATGCCTTTGTCTGATTTGGGGTGTTACATTTTCTTGTCTAAAAACTGGTCAATATTTCTGTTTACTGATCTCTACAAAATTTTGTTTGTGATTGGATTTATGTAATCCTTAAATATTTGGTAATAATGCATTGAAATTGAATGAGCTGCCAATTTCTTTACTACTCTCCCTGTCTCTTGTCTGTGCCTCTCTCTTTCTCTGTCTCTGTCTCTCTCCTTTTCTTTTATCTTTTAAAGACAGAGCTTCACTATGTAAATCCAGTTTTCCTGGAACTTGCTGTGTTGCCTAGGTCACCTCCAGACTCTTTTAACATCCCACTTCAGCCTCCCAAGTGTGGAAATTACAAGTGTGCACAATCTTATCTAGCCCAGAGATTTCTTTATTAGGAGGTTGTTAGCTATAAACTTCTACAAAATCAAATAATTAGATTTAATCTTTGACATATTGATGATGATTATGAGGTGTGTGTGTGTGTGTGTGTATGGTGTTCGCGTGTAAGACATTCCTGTGGGTATCCTTGGAAGTCAGAAGAGGTTCAGATGGTTGTGATCTACCAAGTGAGCTTAAGTCTTTTACAAGAGCAATAAATGCTCTTAGCTTATGAACCTTCTACCAAGTCCCCTTGTCCCACTAGAATTCTTATTGGTTACTTACGCTAGTGACATGTTCTCTCATTAATTTTCACATTTTTAATTATCTCATCCATACAGTTCTATTGGATTTATTGCTTCTTTCATTTTGTGCATGGAGATAGTTTGTATGTGTGAAGCCTTTTTCTGTGTGTACATGTGTCTGGTGGTGCACATACATATATGCACAATTGCTTGCAGAGGCCAGAGACTGATACTTGGAGTCTTTCTCAACTGCTTCCCACTTTAGTTTTATAAGATTGTGCATATTTGCATATGGATGAATGTTAAAGCAAAGTAGATTCTGAGGTCAGAACTCTTGTCCTCTGAAAGAGCAACAAGCTCTCTCTTTTAACTACCATAGCTTTGCTTCAGCTCCATCACCTTGATTTTTGGAACAAAATCTCTCACTGAACATTTCATACCAATCGGATAGGCTGGCTGTCAAAAATCTCTGGGAATCTGCCATCTTCTGATTCTCCAGTGTTACAGAGGTGCTTTCACATTTGTGTTTGGGATCTAAAACCAGGTTTATAAATATGCTTGTGTAGTGCTGCCTCATGCCTTTAAAGTAAATCTTCAAGATAGTGAACTAGACTTATTCTCATTCAGTATGTGTTGGTGACTGAGAACTTTCACATCTAAGCAAAACCTTATCTACCAGATCTTAATTGTAAGTCAATTTTCTAAACATATGGCTCAAAATAACTTTGAGTATTTTGTAATTTATTCCTTGCCTCGGTTATTTAGTAATTTTCTCTTTTCCAAGCATTTCTACTACTTTTTGTTATCTGTTTCTTGCTTAATTTTCTTGTGGCTGGTGAAACAATCTGAGGACAGAAAGTTTTTACTCAGAAAACACCTTCAAGCCAAATATTCCCCAGGACTAAGGATGGCACATACTTTCATTTCTCTGAAACTAAATTAATAAAAACTTGATGCCAAGGATTGAGGAATAATAATGTGGATAAACTATTTTAAGAACTTCAAGAATATTTAAATAAGATTGCAGAGATGGCTCAGAGGTTAAGAGCTGGCTGTTCATCCAGAGGGTCAGAGTCCTGTTCTCAGCACACACACTGGAGGCTCACAACCGTCTGTCACTCAAGTTCCAGGACATATGATGCCCTCTTCTGACCTCCAAGACACTTGCTCTCTCTCTCTCTCTCTCTCTCTCTCTCTCTCTCTCTCTCTCTCTCTCTCTCTCACACACACACACACACACACACACACAATTAAAATTTAAACAAACTTTGTGTTTTAACATTTTATATGATCATATTTTATTTTTCAGACTATATTCACCTCACTAAATATTGAAACTACTGAAATAAGCTTGATGTTATTAAATCTGTTTTTAACTGACTTTTTAATGTGTGAAAAATGTAAGGCTCATTTATAGGAAACATATCGGAGTCATTTTTATGAACACTTTTAATCTGTTTAGCTTATTGAGGGACTAAAAGGTAGATCAATTTCTGCTGAGATGAAAGCCTCCATGTTTAAAGGACCATGATTCTATCCACTTACCAGAGTTTTTAAAGAGTCTTATGTAATTACCACTGTAGTAATTTAATCATTTGGTTCTGGGTATGAGGAGTGATTGTTCAGTATTTAATCCTTCAGAAATGTTTCCTGTGAATAAAAACAAACAAACAAATAACACCTCACTTTTGAAAAAGAAATAATGAAAAAATAGTAATAAACAAAACCCAAACCAACAAAGGTTATATGATTCTTGGTTTGTTACTAGCCCTAGGGTTGGGTTAGGTAGGTCCTGTGGATTCCTCAGTTTTTTCTAAGGGAGTCTTAATGGGGAAACAAAGTACTTCTTTTCTTGATTTTTCCAGACAGGGTTTCTCTGTGTAGCCCTGGATGTCCTGGAACTCACTCTGTAACCAGTCTGGCCTAGAACTCACAGAGATACACCTGCCTCTGCCTCCTGAGCCCAAGGATTAGAGGCATGGACCACCACCAGCCACACTTAAAGATCTTTTGTATATATATTATAGCTTCCAGTTTGGGGTTTTAATAGAATTCCTGAGTGGGCAAACAAGTGGGTCTCTGTGTCTGTTTTTGTTTCTTGGGCCTTTTCTTGGGCTCCTTCCTTCTCTATTTGTAGTGTGCTATCTTAATATGCTAGTTTTTGTTTTATCTTATTATATTTTCTTTCATAGTTAAAAAAATGATGATAGTTTTATTGGCTTATCCTTACTCTTCAGTTCAGAAGCAAACAAAGCCAAGATCTAAGATTACTTCTAAATTTAAGATAATAAAACAATTAATACACAGAACTTTTATGAATATAGCCCTGTGTTTTATAAGAAAACTTATATACAGGCATTTACTATATACTGAACACATTTCTGTATGTGAGACAGAACCATGCACAACAAATACACAGTGGAAATTCAAACCATTAAAAAGAACACACAACTTCTCAAATCAAAGGGGCCTATGATACACAGAATTTGACAATCTGTTATTAATTCTGATATTTAAAATTATATTTAAAATTTCCTATGAGGAAACCACCAGCAATTTTGTTAAAAAGAAATGCAAAAGCTATGATGATACCATAAAATGGTTATTTCTATAAAGGCAGAAGGGTCATAAAAAAAATCAACTGCTCTGTCAGAGAAGGGCACTTAACCCAGACTAGCAACTCCTTTAAGTTATAAGAATGCGTGCATGCAGTCTGTCAATTCATTAAAAAAATGTCAAAAAAAGATGTTAAAAAAGATATTATTGCAAAATTAAATTATAAAACTAAACTTTATGCCAAACAAATTATGATTATTTTAAGTTTTAAAATGAGGTAGAAATTACATATTATTAGTAGTAATTTTAAAAAAAGCAAAAATGGGTCAAGTTATAATACTTAACTTAGAGTATGAAAAATTGTGTATTATGGATCAATCTCATAAAACCTAAAATAAGTTTTTACATGAGAATGGCTCAATCTATTTAAATAAATATTGCTACCAGATGGATTATTTATTTGATTACATAAGTAAGATTTTATAGAATTTTTTAAGTTACTTCTGTAGGTGTTTGAGAGATGATTCAGGGGATAAAAGTGTGAGGACCTAAGTTCAAATCCTCAGAACCAACTAAATTTTACAAGTGAGCACAAGTTTTTTTCCTAGTATCACTGTTTGGTGGGAAAGTCCTAACTTGATAAATCTTTTATTAACCTCATTTGCAAACATGGCCAAAACATAAATTAGCCTAAATAGTAGTGATGGCTACATTATTATAGCATGTGATAATTGAGATCTAACTTTTGCACTGTACAAAATAAAATAGAGATGATATGAACTTGGAAACAAGAATAATAGTCCCAACTCAATCTTAAACATTCTGTGTGGCACTCATCAGTAACCACTTTGAGGAAGGACTATATGACACCCTTAATCTGAAGTTGGCACTAGAATTAAACAGGCTTCTAAGATCCATTAGGTAGCACTAGAATGAAAACTAGAGATTTCAGAATATGATTCCAAAGATATGGAATATTTAAAATAAAGATCTCAGTTTTTTATTGCTTACATGAATAAGTTTGATCGCTGTTTTGGACTTTTTGGTGTTTGAGATGATCATGAACAAAGACAGAGATGGTTCTTTTCCTCCTGATAGTAGAAGGTGCCATTGAAGAGAACCATGCATTTCCCGTTATTTCTTTACATCCTGTTTTGAATGCTTGCCAGTTTTAAGTAGTCTTCTGATTACTTCTCTTCACTTCCAAATCTCAGCACTCAGACTTAACTGCCGAGACAAATTTTTCACATCTTAAAGTTTTTAAATCAATTTAATTACTTTTGTTTTATGTAAAAATTATAATTTTTGAGAATTATTTTCATTTTAATTCTGTGTATACTATCATTACCTCTGTGAGTTTCTACGTGCATCTGCCCAGCTGTGTCCAGATGTTGCTGTTTCCTTGTAGTTATCTACTACCTGTGGCTCTTATAGTTTCTTTACTACTGTCCCTCTTCTTCAATGATCCTGAGTCTTGGAGGGAGGATACAGGAGCCACTCTGTTAGGTAAGGTTGCTTGAAGAAAACCTTATTCTACTCCAAACATGATTTGTTTGCTGCTTTTAGAAACGTATTTTACAATTTACAGTAAAATTGTTAAGATGTTGATAAAAACTACTTTAGAATATGTCCAAATATGAATGAGAAATGCTATAGAGTTTTTTTTTCTATTTTTAATGTTATTTAGCTTCAAGCTGATAACAGAAAAGATTTCCTCTCTGAAGCAAGAAAAAAACATATTTACTAAAATGCAAGTACATCTTTTTGTCCAATTTCTGTGTTTTTGTGACAATGAGATATGAAAAAAAAGTTCTTGGGTTCTGTATATAGTCATATCTATGACTATCTTATTAAGTTGCCCCCCACTGTGTGTGTGTGTGTGTGTGTGTGTGCATGAGAGAGAGGGGGTGCTCACATGCTAAATTAAAACCTTGAGATGTCATCATCTTGTATATTTTATTCTAATGTAGTCTCACATGATCACTATATATGTAGGGCCATTCATGTAAAGACTGCATATAATTTCTTCCACATTTATTCAGTTTATCTTTGCCCTGGAAGTCATATTCCCATGGCCTTCAGCCTTAAAAATCTTTACCTCATTTTATTCCCAACTCATCTTTAGTTTCATTTCCTTTTCAATCTCCTAACAGAAAACAAAAGCAAGGAAACAGATCATACTTGCAAATGCTTGTGTGTGTGTGAGTGCACGTGTGTGGCTTTAGTAAATTAGGTGTTACACTGTCGATTTTCAGGTGAAGTGCAACAAAAGAGTTACATCCGTCTAAATGATAACGATGCTGTAATTCTCTACTCGTATGATAAACATGCAAAGTCGAAAAGCATTTGTTTTTAGTATATACCAGCATCTAAAAATTAGTCCTTAGAGTTCTACATTATGTTCCATGAGAAAATTACATGATATCTGTTGTTAATATTTTAGAAGTGGGTAATAGAACAGTTCTTATAGGTCACTTATCTCGGTTTGCTTCAGAATGAAGAAAATGGGCGGGAGAGACATATGTACTGTGACTTATCCAAGGCCTGTAACAGCTTAGCAGGTACTAAGTATCAACCTGCCTCACCTGCCTCACCTGCCTCACAGCCCAGCTTTTGTCTATCTTATGGCTGTTTTCACCAAAAATATGAATAGATACACATTTCAGAATATATGTGAATATACTGTGTGCTTCTCTGTGTTTGAAATGCTTGTTTGCTTTGACATTGAGACAAGAAATTGAAATAGCAAAGATGAAAGACAGAAATTTAACTGATATTTTTAAGGTACAAAACAAGGTCGTACATGATAAATAGAAGTTATTTTAAAGCATGAAGATTGTAATGTGTCCATTTTCTTGTGATAGTAACTTAAGGTGGGCTGATGTTAAGAAAGGTGTATGTTAGGGGAATTCAAGCACTTTGAAAGAATTGAGCTGGAAGTGAACAAAATGCTATACAAATACACAGACACAAACACACAGAGAAAAATTGGTTCAATGTAATATTTAGTGGAAATATTTGAACTTGATTTTGTTCAGAACTCACTGAGAACTAATAATTGAAGTAATTCACAATGAAATATTGATCAATGAAGAATAAAAATAGCAGTTTATTATTTATAATCTATAAAATAATTGTTTTATTTTCTCAAAAGATATATTCTTAAGTAATTCACTTAATCTAAGTAAGGCCTTTATCCATTGATATATCTTATCTAATAATATACTCATTATTTCTAATACCACAATATTGCCTTTTAAAAAATTGTATATTTAAATAAACATGTATGCTATATTTTTTATAATTTTCCTAATACTATTATAGTAATAGTTTGTTTCCAAAATAATTTTTATTTGAAAATTGTACATGTAAGCAAGATAGGTGGTATATACATATAATTTAATTATAATAAAGATATTTTGAGAAGTTTCAAGCAATTATTTTTTTCTCTAAGTAATGTAAAAAATGAATTTCAAGTATTATTACAAACTAGCAGAGTGCATGCAGCAACATCTGAGTCAATGACCTAGTCACATCTCGTGGCACCTGCAGCCACAAATACTAGCTCTGTGCCAAGCCTGAAAATAGCCACAGTCTTAGCTTCCCAAGGTTTTGCTTTCTTCTTTTGATTGTAAGATGCTCACAGCTATTGAACAACTATGTCCACACAAAAAAGGATGATCTTGCAGATTAGGTCTTGTTTGAAGGTATTCTGTAGAATGGGGAGTTCCTTTCCCATTTCCTGCTTCTCTCAAGGCTGCAAAGAGTCATTATTTCCTTTTGACACAAAAACTCTGAAGGTCTGCCCTCCCTTCTTCACCTTGTGTATTCGTCAGAGGAAGGGAGGGGGTATGCTTTTTCACTGCGTCATTGCACATCTGACAAATTGGGGCATGGGTTGGAGAGGTTGCTTACCTAAATGAGGAAGTCCCTTCTACTGCTGGCTTTGCTCTCTGAACATTGCTAAGTCCATGTCCAATTTTGCAAGCTGTTATACATTTCCTAAAAAAAGCTTCAATAGCTATGTTTTCCAAAACCTCAAAATACCCTTTCAAAAATACATCTTCTTTAATTAGAGCAGCTCACAACATCACCTTTTCTTCTAAACCATGCCATGAATAGTATATTTGCTATTTTTAATCAATTCAACAACAAATCTGAAGGTATTCTACTCTGGAGAGATTCCACATCCCATCTACTCCTGTCAAATTTGTTTCCTTCCACAGACGAAAGTTTTCTCTGTAACATCTATCTGGACAAGGCAAAGCAGTTTCATTTTTGTTCCTTTTCTACTAGGCTAGAAAATTCATTTTCAGTTTTTTCCAAACATTCACTGGATAAGTACTCAGCAATATACTAAGAATATGAAATTGAAGACTTCTCCTCCAACCAAACAAATGAATGCTTAATGTACATATATATGATATATAAGAGTAGATATCAATGTATCCACAAGAACTATTAGTGCCATACATTTCAATACATAGAATAAATGTAAATGCGTATCAAGAAGAAGGGGAGAGGAATGATGTAGTTTAACTGGCTTCCATGAATGACATGTCTGACAGACAAGCGAATAGTTCATGTAACAGGGCACATAAAATGAACACAGTTAAGGTTGGGGTGATACAAACAGAGATGCTGTCATGGGTGAGAAATACTAAATCCCTGTAACTTATATGTTGAAATACAATTGACTATTCACTACCTCAGAATGTGACCTTATCTGGACCTGTATATATATATATATATATATATTTAGCTCCCAAGTTATAAAGAAGTCATCAAGGTAGTCAGTAATTTCACAGGACTGGCATTCTTACAAACAGGTAGATTTAGATAGATATTGGCCTAGGGGAAGAGTGTCAGGTGACCATAATGACAGAGATAAACTGATGCCTCTGCCTCCCAAGTGTTGGGAAATAGGCCCTTACTACTATGTCCAGTCAAGTGTAGTCTTCTTTCAGTTTTCTGAAGGTGCTAAACCTGCCCACATCCTGAGCTCATAATTTCAGCCAACTGTGTGTAGTCAAATAACAGAATTCTTTTGTTTAAGCCACATAGATTGCAGCTTTTCATTACCAGTCCTAGCAATTGACAGAGATAGGTAATCTCTGAAGTGCACATGTGAGTTGTTTAGTACCTTGGGAATATGAATGGCTGAGTACTTGGAGGTGAGGGAACACACATGCATGCAATCACACAACACAAGTACACATGCAGGCACATACACATGCACACACACAGGTAGTGTGTGCACACACAAATACACAGCAGTTCTCAAGTGCTGCTCTTAAGTGTTGGGTTTTCAAGTAACTGAGAAATTAATGAGGAATTGTAATAAGACATTCTTGCCATACGTTTCTTTATAAAGAGCAGCTTAGAAGCAAATGAAATACAATTTGGGAGGAAAGAATGAGAGGAGGCTGTCCTGTAAGCTGAGATCCCTGACTATGCCTACATCAATGTCAGCATCTGCAGGTAATGCAAAAGATGTCCACTAGTCCTTCCATAGCACCTAAAACCAAACAATAAGGAAAATACTGTGTGAGTCTTATAAACACTTAGTATTTCCCTCCTCCAGATTGCAGTCATTAGCAGTCTGTGAAAATACTTACTGGATAGGAACTTCTTTTGATTTGTGAGGATCAGACTGTATAATAAGGCACGTTTCGATAATCACAGTCTCTCTTCCTTACTAATGGACAAACTCCCAAAGGACTCAGAACTATTTTCCCTTAGCTCTTTATCAAGTAGCCTGCAGTGTAGATAATCACTTTCACTGCACCTGACACACAGCTGACTCTGACAATCCTGGAAAAAAAAAAATCACACGTTGAAATGCTAGAATCTTTGCAAAAATTACAAAGCCAATGGGACAGTAATCTAGTGGGCCTATTCAGTAACAACTTGGTATCTGACAATATTACAAAAAAGCATAACTGAAAACAAAAACAACTCTAAAAATACATGTCTGGGCATTTGTCATATGATCTCTTTTAGCAAGATGTTTAAATGTCTCTATCATCTCTATTTTCACTTTTTTTGGTATAAGCTTAGTGTCTATGGCAATGCTTGACTTTTTCCCTGAGGTCTCTGGAAAATGGTGAGTGATTTTTTCCACTAGTGATTTCACATATTCCAGTCTTATTTATTTTTCTCCAAATATATATAAGTGAGGTATATAAGATACACCTATCATTTTATCATTTTTATGTATTTATCAAAAACCAACTCTCTCCTCAGTGCATCAGTGGCTTCTGTAACTGGAAACAAATAGGTCTAGATCATCCAGTAAATTGTAGGATTAAAAAAAACCCTGTAATTATTCTATAAAAACAATAGATAATGCCGAGTTGAAAATTAGTGTAATAATTATCAGGGTAATCTGTAAATTTATCTTAGTATATTATTCTTTCAAAATGCTTCCATAAGTGAAATAGAAGCATTAATAGGACATCTCTAATGGTAGTGTAGGAATAAATGGAAGACTTCTACTACTTACTGGCCACTTTTGTATATATTATATATTTCGCATTATCTAATTTTTAATGACATACATAGAATTATGACCATTATCTTTATTTCAATAGGATAAATAAATAATAGCCTTAGAAGGACTTAAAAATATAATGTTTATTAAATGGTGAGACTTTTTTCATAGAAATTTATCAGGAAAAATAATATCAAATATAGGAAATTGGTGTGTGTGTTCTGTTCAAATGCTACGTTTTACCAGTTATATCCACTTTTATGCATCTGTGGGTTCTGAGTGCACATGTTATCTAGTGCATTAGTTTGTAAAGAACATCTATACTTGGGTCTGCAACCCATTCCTGTAGGGTGTGCTATGATTCACACCACATTCCAGAATAGCTGTTGATTTCTAGTAATTCCGCTCAGATCAATTGCCACTGAAAGATTAAAATTATTTTTAGACATAAGTTGGTGTTGGTAAGTTTCATTCCCTTCTATTCACATTTCTTTTTCTCACAGTGTTAAGCACTCCCCACCCTCATTGTTTTTCACTTCCTCAAAAATTGAGCAAGAATGACCACATTCCCATGAAGTCTACTCAGCAACATAATTGGACCGACAGAGTTTCTTTCAGTGTGTCCTGAAGTTGCAGCTTATGTACGTGGATTCTGTAATGTGTACATTTCCTTGGGAACTTCTTCTCCCTGACAACAAAGGATTCCAAGAGAGGATACAGGACCACACAGCTTAAAGGAGATTCTGGTTCTGATGTGCTTTAGGGTTCTGAAGTAGATATTCCTTACTGAAATAAGAGGCCCACTTCAAAGTTTAACATCTCCAGGGGTTTGGTGGAGATGTTAAACTTTGAATCTTAGTAAAAGATTTACTAAACTTAGTAAAAGATTTTACTAAGAATCATAGTAGAACTTGGATTCTTCTTTCTTTCTTTTTTTCTTTCTTTCTTCCTTCCTTCCTTTCTGTCTCTCTTTCTTTCTTTTTCTTTTTTTCTTTCCTTTTTACTTAAGGTGGTAAATTTTGTGTGTCACGGTTCAACGCTCACAAACAAATGGAAAATATCACAGGTCAAAACAAGGGATTAGAAGTGTATTTTAATCTTTTGACTCTCTATGACCTTGAGAACTGCCTGCCAGTTGGCAGATATCTTTGGGAGTGATGTTGTTGACCTTAGCCCTGCCTTTCCAAGAACTATAACAGGAACAAGGATCTTCCAGGAGGAAGGAATGCCTTAGCTTGAACACTTTGTTTTCACATCCCTCACACCTGCTACTGGATCCCGGGAAGAGGTGGGAAACCACAGAGAGATGTGGTCAGCAGCTCTTAGCTCAGTACCACGAAAACTTCCACTGTTTGTTTGTTTTATGACAACCAAAAAATGGCTACTTCCTTTCTGAAGGGCAGTGATAAGTGCTCCTGAAGGCCTCTGCTGGGCCCTCAGTGAAATTAATCTTACTGTCTTAAGTCACAGAAAGCATTCAGTGTCCATTGTTCACGCAGGAGTTCACACCCTGTTTCCTTCAGAGCGGCCCTTATTTTTCTTTCCCACAAGCCCTTGCCTTGCCTTGTGGCCTCAAAAAACTAAGGGATGGTGAAAACACAAAAGCAGTGCATACCAAACTACAGAGAGAGAGAGAGGGAGATGGAGAGGGAGGGAGGGAGAGAGGGAGAGAGAGAGAGAGAGAGAATAATCTTTATTTCACTTGCCCTCACATTAAATACCAGCTTTGCTTTTTCTGATGGCAATGATTTAGAGTAAGTAAGCAGAAAATTGTAAAAAAAAAAAAAAAAAAAAAAAAAAAAAAAAAAAAAAAAAAAAAAAAAAAAAAAAAAAAAAAAAAAAAAAAAAAAAAAAAAAAAAAAAAAAAAAAAAAAAAAAAAAAAAAAAAAAAAAAAAAAAAAAAAAAACTGCTATAAAAGATAATTTCAATCCTATGAACATATGTACTTCAGATATTTCCTTATTATAGCATGAGTATCACATGTACCATCTTACTCTATATTAGAGTGAAAGTTCAGCTTTTTGGCATGTATAAATGAGAAAATTCGTAAATTAGTTTATAGTGTCAATTCTTTGCATACATTGCTAATTCTCCAACTCTATCTGGGTGTGAACTGAACAGTAAGTTTGAATTGTTTATGTGAGGACACATTCTAGTTTTGCTCATTACATCTAGTTTCCAAAAATAAACTTGAGAAGATAAGTAAATGGAAACCATTTACTCTATGGGAACCGTAGCTATAATAGCCTTCATAATACAATGGAAAAAAGATAATAGTCTACAAATAGAACTCCTGCCCAAATCATTTTGTGAGTCCATGTGTGGCATGCATTTTGCTAAGGGAGCACAAAACCTGGACGTCGGAACTGTAGCCCAGTTTCTAACAGCATTTTAAATACAAAAAAGGAACAGATTTGTGTTGCTTTAAATCCACTGGTATAGTATTTTCCTAGAGGCTCTGATCATTATTCATTCATACAGATCGCATTATCAATATTAGATTTTATTAAATATGCATGAAAAAACACACCTTTTTCTTTGTTATACTCAGAGCTTTCGGAGTATTTTAAAAGTGATTTGTTCATAGTGAGATATGTCAGAAATATAAAATGGTAATTGGGCCTCAAAAACTAAATGGTGGAATAACTTATATATCAATTTTATTACTAGTAGAGGGCTATGTTTTAAATATATTGGGTTACATAAACGTTTGTATTAAAACTAATGTTACTCATTTTGTTCAGTTTCTGAAATATTGGCTTGCAAAAGTATTAAAAATCAGAAGTGACTGAAACTTCCTTCTCTGAAGACAGTGCAATTTTGAGTAATTCATTTTATTTACATTATTTATTTTATTCTCATCAATGGCCACTGTAAGGCTATATTTTGATAGAGTTTTAAATCTTTCTTTTCTCCAACAACAGAACTTTAAATCCCTTACTGAATGTTTTTGTTTTGTTTTGTTTTATTATGAATAAACTTGCATTTTCTATCCAGGTATATCGTTGTTCAAGCTCCCTTCCCCCTCCCACACCTTCCAGTCACTCTCTCTTCTCCACATCTCCTTATCTCCTCCCAAGCAAGAGCAGGAGGTTCCAAGGTCTCAATATGGCTTAGTTCAACATCCACTCCTGGCAGATTCATTTTCCTTACCCCAGCATCAGGACTGAGTCAGGTGTTCCTCTAGAGGGAGTGGGATCCAAGGTGTCAGTCCAAGGTGTTTCAGATCCCAAGCTGTTCAGTGGTTGTGGTTTTCAGCTTGGACTTGCTTTGCTTTTTGCTTTTTGCATAGAGTCCACAAATGAGTGAGTACATCCCCTTCTTATCTTTCTGGGTTTGCGATACCTCGCTCAGGAGGATATTTTCCAAATCCATCCATTTGCCTGAAAATTTTAGGATATCATTTTTTTCTTACTGCTGAGTAGTACTCCATTGTGTAGATATACCACAGCTTGTTAATCCATTCTTCAGTTAAGGGGCATCTAGGTTGTTTTCAGGTTCTTGCTATTACAAATAATGCTGCTGTGAACATAGTTGAGCTAATGCCTTTGGAGTGCAAATGTGCATCTTTAGGGTATATGCCCAGAAGTGGTATTGCTGGATCCTTGGGGGAGATTGAGTCCCAGTTTTCTGAGAGACCACCATTTGCATTCCAAAGTTGCTGAACAAGCTTACACTCCCACCAACAATGGAGTAGTGTTCCCCTTGCTCTGCAACCTCTCCAGCATAGGCTATCATCTGTGTCTTTTATCTTTGCCAATCTGACAGGTGTAAGGTGGTATCTCAAAGTTGTTTTGATTTGCATTTCTCTGATGGTTAAAGAAGTTGAGCATGTTTTCAAGTGCCTTTCAGCCATTCATAATTCTTCTGCTGAGAATTCCCTTTTTAGATCTGAACCCCATTTTTTGATTGGGTTATTCAAGGTTTTGGGCTCTAGTTTCTTAACCCTTACTGAATGTTTAATGTTTTATGTTTTATATGAAGTACTAAACAGCTGTTCATATTGAGCTAGTTCTGAAATATTTGTGTTCTCGTATGTGTTTATAAACTCCATTAGTGTGTATCTACATTTCCAGTAAGACTAATGATTATTCTCTGAATTCTGACATTAATGTGATGCTGAAAAAGGCTTTGTGTTATTATTGCCTATTCAGCTGCCATCTACCACATACCCACTCTGCCTTTAGATTCTCATCAATTCTTTTTAACCTAAGATTATATGTATTTTAAAGTTTTGAATATTAACTCTATAGAGAGCAATATACACAGCCCTGACAATCACATTGAAGTCCAAAAATCCACAAGTTAACAACATCTCATTGTAGCTGTGTGCTAAGCTCCCAGCTAAAGCTCAGGAGAAGCAGCATGAGGTTCTCAGTGCCTTCTCTCAGTATATTAGTGATTTTGTAGTTGAAGAAACAAAATGACCTGCAGAGAACACAAGAGATAAGACATGATGAAATCAGTTCATAGTTCATATTAAAAACAACATTCTATCCTTTAAAAGAAAAATAGCAGCCTTACTATGTATTGTCTTAATGTCAGCCAATGCTGAAACTATAAAGTACTACACACAGTAGGGAGTGTACAACTCAAGCTGTGGTATGTTACTTTTTCTCGGTTGTTTGAGCTTGTAATTATTTACCTAAGTGATTATTAAATTCCCATCAACTTTCTGATTGTTTATTGATATTTTTGTTAGGTTTTATGGCATTTCACTTACTTATTTTGTATGCATATGCATATATGTGTGTGTGTTTATGAGACAGACCAGGAGGGAGAGAGAAACAGACGAGAGACTACGGTCCAAGAAAGCAAGTTGTGAAGAAACACTGGTAAGCCATGAGCCACATGGCAATATACAGATTAATGAAAATGAGTTAAGTTGAAAGAGCAAATAATGAGCCTGAGCCATAGCCAAACAGCTTTTAATTAATATAAGCCTTTGTGTGATTATTTGGGACCAACTGGCAATAAAACTATAGGTACAAACCACAGGATTAGGTAGGCAGTATGAAACAGAGACTTTAGGTTGTATCTGAACATGTTGTTGGCACTGACTCCACAAAAATGTTATCTCATTCCATCCAAGCCCACTGATAACAGAAGTTAGCAGATTACTGTTGGGAAATATCTTAACTAGGAAAATATGTGTTACATTTATTTATGCTGCATGATATTACTTTAAGTATGTAAAGGTTTATGCTGCATTTGTTTAACTGTGGAAAAATGTATTGCTGTTTCACTATGCCTGCCTAACACACCTGATTGGTCTAATAAGAAGCTGAATGGCTACTACCTCGGCAGAGAAAGGCTAGGCAGAGCTGGCAGAAAGAGAGAATAAAAGGAGGAGCAATCTAGGTCAAAGAGGAACAAGGGAACGAGAAGAAAGATTCGAACAAGGGAGACACCAGGCAGCTGCTAGCCAGCAGACATGAGAAGCAGTGAAAGCAGCCAGCCCCATCCCTTACTGGCCCTAGGATAGCTGGCCCTGCATTGCCTTGGGATAGCTGACCTCAGCACTTGAGATAGATGGCCTAACTCTGCATAATGAGCCTAGGAGAGCTGGCTCTGTCCCTTATGTGAGGGGGTGTTCCGAATCACCCAGATTGACCAGCTCAACCACCATTCAGATCCACATCCTGGGTCTTGAGTTGGCCAATCCTAACAGCTGCCTCATCTTTGACCTGCTGGAGTGTGCAAATAAACTGACCCTATAAAACAATAACCAAATCTCCATGACTCCTAGCAACAACAGGATACATGAGAGGAATTTGATAAGGGTCCAATTCAGTGATGATAGAGTACCAGAAACCAGAGGCCTTGAACAAGCAATGACACATTGAAATGAACATTTTCTGAGTGAGACTGATTAGACAAAAGGTATATACCAAGTGACACACTGCAGCTCTCAATGCCACTAGGATGAATGAAGAAGTGCTGAAAATATGGAGGAATGAGGTAAGTTTTGTTGTTGTTGCTGCTGTTTTACTTTAATTAATTTGGGGGTGCACTGTATGGGTGAGGAACAGATGTGGAGGAACTGGGAGGTGAGCAGGATTGGGATGTATATGTGAAATTCCTTTTACTTTGTTTTTGTTATGAAAAAAGTCATTTTTTTTAAATCCATGTATCCCTTTGTCAGGCTCCCTTCCCTCTTCCGCACCTCCTAGTCACTCACTCTTCTCTAAGAATTGATAAAGAATTATGCTTGAAAAAATAAAAAAAAAAACTAAGAAAAACTTAAAAAGAAACAGGCTAATTTTGTTAGAAGAGATAGCCAGAAATGAGTCTAAGCGAGGTTGAGTATTGACAACTAATAATAAGTCTCTGTATCATGATTTAGGAGGTGATTCATGGCCAAAAAGAAAAGGACTGGTGTATATTTCTTTTTGAATTACTTATTTTTTAATTATATGTATATGAATGTTTGCCTGACTGTATTTATGTATTCCATGAGCATTCCTGATTCCCACGGAGGCCAGAAGAGGCCAGAGGATACCCTAAAACTGGAGTTATATGAAGTTGTAAGATGACATATGGATTCTGAAACCTGAACCCAGGTCTTCTGTAAGAGTAACAAGTGCAATTAGAGGCTAAATTATCTCTTCAGCTCTTTTTTCTTTCTTTTTTTCTTGATCATATTAATTAACTTGTAGATATATTCACTGTTCACCTTAGGAATGATCTAACAATGCCCAGAATAAAATTTCACACCACATTTACCCTATTTTCTCACCTTTGGCACTTCCAGACAGACAATGTTAAAAATTTAATATGTAATAAGCAAGAATTTATGTAAAAATATTTCTGCCAGAAAGCAAAAAGTAGACTGTTAATTCAAAGAAAAATCAAGAAGAGCATTATAAACAAAGAAAATGCCTTGGTGAACAAATAAAAACAATTGCATAATTCCAGAAAAAAGACCAAGTGAAGTATGGAGAAATTAAATTCCAGTTGAAATTGGGCGGGGGGAGGGGCAGGGAATTGAAAATTTTTTTGTAGTATGAAGTTTCTGGCCCAGATTTTCTTGCCTACCCCAGAGTTTCAGACACTCTCACAGCCCCACTGCCACTTAGCCCCAAATAGTCACACAAAGGCTTATATTAATTTCATACTGATTGACCTATGGCCCAGACATATTGTTAGCTAGCTCTTACTTCTTAGCTCAATCTATTTCCATTAATCTGTTCAGCCATAGTACCTTTTCTCAAAGCAGCATAGTTGTCTTCTTTCCTCTGCGTCTGCTGTCATTTCTGCAGGTCTCTGCTCTGTTCTTCCTGTACCCAGAGTTTTTAGTCTGGTAGCCCCGCCTATACTTCCTGTGTATCTTTTGGCCAATCAGCTTTTTGTTAAACCAGTAGAAGGGATAAATATTTACAACATAACAGAACATAATCCCACTACAATTTTTATTACACTTATTTATTTACTGAGTTGGTGTGATTGGGTGTGCTTGTGTATGCACAGACTGAGCCATGATGTGAGTGTGGAGGTCACAGGAAAGCTGATGGGAGTTGATTATTTTCTACCATGTGAATGAAGCCTAAAAATAAAATTCAGATTATCAAACTTGGCAGTAAGCAATTAACCTGCTAAGTCATCTTTCTATATTTGCCTCTGTGAACTGAACAGTATTCCAGCAGACATGAGGGATTGTGTGAAATACAAAGTATAAGTCCTACTTTGAGGGAACACTCAATGTGTCACAGAAGTCCAGTACTTAACAGATCATGGATACAACAGAGTGATGTGCAAGCAAGACCGTCAGAATTTTAACAAAATTTACTGACTTCTGTGACACTGAGAAAGCTCCCCGAGTGAAGCAGATCTTGAATGGAGTTGCAATGTCTACAAATGGTACACCTGGTGAAAATATAGGAAGAACTTAGGCAAAAATACTTTTTCTTTTGAAACTCATCATTTTGGGTTTCTTTTTAAATTTTTTTTAATATTTATTTTTATTTTATGTGAATTGGTGTTTTCCTGCATGTATAACTGTGGAAGGGTGTCAGATCTTGGAATTACAGACAGTTGTTAGCTGCCATGTGGATGCTGGGAATCAAACTCAGGTCCTCCAGAAAAACCGTCAGCTCTTAAGTGCTGAACTTTCCCTTTAAGTTTCTCTTTAAGAGTAGAAATTTATGGATTTGAATTGAGGGCCCACTTCATCCTTTCAAAGGAAATAACCCTACATTTTATTTAATAATCTTCACTATGGAGGCCAGACAAGCAGTTCATTTCTTTCACAGTTGGCAAAATCAAGAGCTAAGGTCATGGACTGGTTTGAGCAAGACCACTCAGATGCCTCTGGAACTGGTAGCTGCTATGCTGCTTAGACTGAACATTCTGATTGCAAGGAACAAATGAGACACAGCTTCCAAATATCTTGACCAGACACAGCAAAGATATTTATGTTGACATTAAATATTGTAGCTAAAAAACTAGAATTGTGCCAAGAAAGATGATTCAGCAGGTAGAACTTGTACAATACCATGTCTTCAAGGTCTGCATCTCAGTGACAACATTGCTTCCTTAACGTTGCCACACTAGTAAAAGAAAGCAGACATTTGAACACTATTTCAATCAGTAACGGAGATATCTTTTTGCCCTCACAATTTACTCGATATGCTGGTAGAACCACTGATGCACAGAGAAAAAGAAATGATAGTGAGTATTTGAAATCTGTGCATTTTCTTTGGAAAAAGTTTGTCTTTGGAAAAAGTTTGTCATATCAACACAAAATAAAGTGAGAATATTTATTATTCTCCAACCACAATTTCAATTAGTTAATGCTAATTGGGGTAAATTTAAGGAAATCTTCTATAACTTGAATGACCTGGATAAAGAGCCAATGCCTATAATAAGTGCCATCATGAAAGCCATTCATCTGAGTGCTTAATCTTAGAGTAGACATTTTCTTTAGACTATGCTAGCAAAAGATAAAAAAAATGCAGTGCCTTTGTGTCTTTCTAATATATTTATTGCTAATGCCCAGATTGTTTCACAAACACCAGGGAAAAGAGTGAGTCCTGGCTCAGACTGACAAGCAATGATGGTCAAAACCACAGCTATTGTATCTGCTCCATCTCTGAATAGTATTGCTTATACCAACAAAGGGGACAGTAGCAGCATTCCCTATTGGCCGCTGCAATTAGGCATTCAATAATTTGTTTATACTGTATTCATTATCAGGAACACACTGAGAAAATGGATTTTCTGCTTGAATTATAAAGCCAGTTTCTCTTCTGATGCTACATGGATGTGAGTCACTGAGTGACAGATTTTGTTGTATATATTTGTATTCATTGTGTTCTCTAGAGTGGTTGCTATATTGTGAATATGCCAGCTGTCTCTTGGGGCCATTTAATAGAATGAGACAATTTTTCCTCCAAAGGGGAGTATTTTTCTATGTAGAGTAGAAATCAAGGTTTAGTTTTTCCTTTATTATTTGACAAATTTAATACCATGAAAGACAATGTTTCCTTCTTGATGTATTTCTTCATATAAATCACACTTAACTCATAGGTCTCTGGATTTTCCCCAGTGATGCACAATGGAATATAGATTGTTTATAAGTGATTGGGTAATACAAAGAAGTCACTTCACAATAATATGTAAAACTTTAATATCAATAAAATGCCACAAGTAGAATCTATGATGCATATAAATTTTTATGCTACACAGGTCTGAAAAATTGTGGATATTTGCCAAGAGAAACTGTGAAATGTACCAAAAGGAGAGAAATTATAATTGTGTCTAAATAAGAATCTTCTCATTTTGCTCTGTTATGAATCCTAACTGAGGAGTAGCAATTATTAAATATACACACATTTCAGGGATAGTCTGAAGGCAGAATTGTACCTCTGGATAAAACACAATGGATAAACAGATGGTGGGGCTTTTAGGTTTCCATGATACTGCTGAGTCTAATGAACTTAGGGGATAACAGCAGAGTGAAGACCATGGGTTAGCCCAGTAGGATTGAATATAAGAATGAGATTACTCCAAAACTGTTGGGTTAGTCTAGAAGCCTCTATTCTGTACAAGAATTTATAGCAAAGTGTTGACAAATTTCATGATAAAAGGATTTAAGTATTTTCTCTAGAGTCAAACTGCTTATCACAACACAGGGCCAGTCAATCAAAAACACAGAGGAAAGCTCACCAATGAGAAACCAAACAATAAAAAAGGAAGGAAGGTGAGTAATGTAGAAACAGGTTTCCATTAAAGAGGAGGAATGCTTCAAAGAAAAGAAATCTTGATAATATTTCCATATCAAGAAATTGCTATGTCTTCCAAATACTGTTCCCCAAACCTACTGAACTCAGAAAAGAGCAAGCATGCAATTTTCAAAGGTGTTGTGACTGCTGGATGAGTCACCATGGGTTAGCTCAGCAGTATCAGGGCACTGTCACTTACTACGAAAACTCACAATCTAAGTTCAATTCTAGAAACCTATGTAGTAGAAAAAGAAAAGTGATTCCCACAAGTTGTCCTGTGCCCTCCACTTGCATGCTATGGAATGTGTGTTTACACACACAAACACACACACACACACACACACACACACACACACACACACACACACACACCACAAATGTAATTCTGCAGTCTCTGCCATGTCTTCAAGAAGATGAAGAGAATTATTGATTACTTGTGGTATTTAGGTCTAAAAAGTGATATTTTGTATATCAACAAATCTATCACACTCCTGTGCTAGTTCATTGATTTCATATCCTCCCATTAAGTATGTGTGATTGGGTCATCTACTACTTTTAATTTCTGAATACAAAGACTATTAACTTCGTCCTTCTTGAAGACACCTGGAGTGGATATGTTCCCTTGTAGTATTACAGGACTCTGTGCCTTACCAGAGGCTGAAATCAAGCTTTCCCAGAGAGAGATAACTCTCTGCCTTTTTGTAGAAACCAAGTTTTAGGGATTATTTTCTCTCTGTTCTTTTCATTTCCAGGATTACAAAAGGAAAAGTTAAAAATGATCATGTTTTCCAATGGGGTAAATGTACAAACATATAATAAGGTATTATATATTGAGGTAGCAATGCTAAGATATATCAATAGAGTTTCTATGATATTCCTTAATAGAAAACTTAAGAGTATCATTTGAGTGTCTAGCACACAAATACAGCCAAGAAACATTGATGATGCTGAATTTTTCTGTACTGTGAAGAGAAAGTAATTCTTAAACTATTTAGACTCTTAAGAAAACAAGTCAGTTGGAGGATCACTTAAAAGCAGAACAATATATTTTACCCTCCTACTTATAGAAGCTGGTGTTTATTTAGAATTGCTTCCATGTCAACTACTGTCTCTGGTGGTGTATAAGCACTAATTTATTTTATTGTTTTAATATCTTCAAAGGGAGATACTATCATGTCATAAATTAGAACCAGTGTTACTACTGAGGATTCCATCATCATCTGCTTTTAATAACCATTGAACATTAACTGAGATATTACAGAGACTTGGTACTTCAGAACTGTCTGAATATCTCAATCATTACTCTATATTAAAGATAATAATGATCTGAATTTTGTACTTTCTTTTTCTAAGATATGCAACTTTACTTTTTGTTGATAACTGACTTTACCATTTCTATTCTCTTTTGTGCTAAAATTGAATTTTACTATCCCCAATGGCTTACAAATATCACATAGCTAGTTGATGAGAAATTTCAGATTTGAAACCCAAGGTTTACTCATTCTGAAGTCATTCTTTTGCTGAAAAACTATTATCAAACAACCATCTGGAAAAATACTTCATTTGTAATAAACAAATGATTAATAACTATCAAGCATTAAGGACAAATAGTAGTAAGGTTATAGAAAACAAGCAGAATGAATAAAAAACAAATATAAGTGAAGAGAAATAATCCAGATGGAAATAAAAATTATAAAAAGATTGCAAAGAAAAATGAAATGACATATTTGAACAAACATACCAAGGTATTTAACTTAAAATAGAATATGTGAAAAATTAAGCATCTTAATTCTCACACACAACATAATAAACTGTTGTAACTCTTCTAGAATACACAAAATTAAAAGAAAAGTAATTGTTTGCCATAAGGATTATTCAAACAAGTTAGGAGGCCCTATAAAGCAGAATGCCAATATCTGGGAAAGATGAGGGATCATGCCCACAAACAAATGCTAGAACCTTGGGAAGAGTATATTGGAAAGAGTTGGAGAGAAGCCATCATGTGAAGTGAGTGGTTCTGGATAAACACTAGTTTTGGAAAAAAGAGAAAAAAAATCACTGTAATGCAGGAGAGGAGGAGGGAGAGCATTATCCATTTCAGAGAGTTCAGTTTGATCGAGAAGAGCTGTCCTCCCAGTGGGAATTGAACTGTGAAGGGTTAAAACCACTACATGAAAAAAGAGCCTTCATTTTTACTGAAATTTGCTTTTTACTTCAGTTAACAGATTACAAAGAAGACAAAAACTCATGAGTCTTAGGAACTATAGAAGGAGTTTAAGCCGAGTGCATTGAAAAAAGTCATTAAAATCATAGAAGAGAAGTTACAAAATCCAAGGGAAGAGATGAATATCCAGGGGGAGGAAGAATTCATAATGTAAACAGATATGGCCAGAAACATCTTCATATCATATTACAGTTAAATCACTCAAATTCCAGAAACATAAATAATATTGAAAACAACAAAAGAAAACCACCAGTTTTAAATGATGGCAAAACTGTCAGAATAACAGTAAATTTCTCAACAGAAAGTTAAAAGCCAGAGGGCATAAAATTATATTTCAAGCACTGAAATACAGTGACTCTCAATCTAAATTACTATATCTAGCAAAGTTATTCTGCACAGTAGACAGCAAAAAAAAAAAAAAAAAAAAACATTTCCAGAAAAATACAAACTAAAACATTTATACCCATCAAGTCAGCACAACAGAAAATATTTGTAAAAGTTTTATACAGAGAATAAAAAGACAAAAAAATATATAAGAGACTATAATAAGGGAAATTTGCCAAGTCCTATTTAACTGTCAAATAGTCCTTGGTACGAGAAGAGTGTGGATTGAGAAATATCAGAGATAGAAGGAATAAGACTGGAGGCAGTTAACTTAATGTCAAGAGGGCTTCTGATCAACACTGAAGCTTCAAGTTTGTTCCACAAATTCTTTTTATATTTAAGCAGAGGAAGGCAAACCCTCCCTGTCTAAAAGGCATTATGGTTCAAAGTACTCGCAAGCATAAACACAGCCTTAATTCACAAAACATCTAGGAATCAAGCCTGAAAAAAAAAATAAAATCTTGCCATTAGGCCTCAAAGAATAAGACCCTTGGTAACCCCTCTGGTCAAACATTTTATTATGTAATATTGGAAGACAAAACAAGCTCAGAGTCTCTGACTTTGAGTCAAGATGATGACAAATCACAAGCTGGGAATCTTTGTGGGTTCCCACAGAAACTATGCTAGAATTACAAATGAACAAGTAAGAATTATGAATTCCTTCTGATGATCATTATAAATGTTAACAGACTAAATTATTCAATTGAAACACACAGATTCACAGATGAAATGAAAAATAAGACCCAACTATTGGTTTTCTATAATAAACACACCTCACTAGCAAAGAAACATTCTTTTAGGGTTAAGGACAGGAAAGATATTTCAAGCGAATAGAACCAAAAAGCAAACATGTTTGGAAGAATCAAACTGAAATTAAAGGGAAGATATGCAGAAAATTAGTCTATATTGATTAAAGGAACAATTGTTCAGGATGATGTAACAATTGTTACATTTGATCAGAGATCACCATCATCACTCTTTGACCTACTCCATGAAATAGAACACAATGGAACACTTTTAAAATTATTTTATGAATATGGTATTACCTTGTTACCCAAACTAGATAGTACTATACAATCTTCCTGAAAAGATAGATAAAAGGAATATCAATAAAACTAAGTACACATCAATGCAATCATTCATCATAATCAAGGGGTTCTGCATTCTAGGGTTGCAAAGATGGTTCAACATGTGGAAATTTATGTATCTAGTATATCACATTAGTACTCATGAATAAAAGCCACATTTTCATTTCAGCTAAAGTGTAAAAAGCCTTTGATAAAGTTTAATAGTCATTCATGATAAAAGCTTTGAAGAAACTAAGTATAAAGGGAATGTACCTCAACCTAATAAACCTCTAGTTCATATCATCCTGTATGAGGAGAAACTCAAAGTATTTGTATTAAATCAACAATAAAACAAGAATGCCTGCAGTCTTCACTTTCACTCAGCAGCATCTTGAAGTCTCTTATAGAATATAACATAATAGAAAGAAATAAAAGGGATAAAAATGAACAGGAAGTCGTCAAGTCATACCTACTTGCAGATGATGTGATGATACACATCAGAGACCCTAATGATTCCATCAGAATACCTTAGGCCTAATAAACATGCTTAACTATGTAACAGACAAAATGACAGCATTTCTGTAGTAATAATGAGCATACTGAAAAAGAAATCAGCAAAACAATCTCAATCACAGTAGGTTTCAGAATACTCAACCAAGGAGTTCTCTTCACAATGAACACAACTTCCCATGCTCATCAATTGGTGGAATTAGTTTATCAGCAGTGACTACACTACCAAAAGTGACTTATAGTACTGATGCAATCCCTGTCAGAATTCCTACTTGTTCTTCACAAAACCATAGAAATAAAAATAAAAAATACTAAGATTTACAAAAAAGATCAAAAGATCCTTTGGCTCAGGATGACCAAAGCAATTCTGGACAAAGACAACAGTGGTAGTGGTATGACAATAATGATTTCATGTTATGCTAGTGAACCATAATATCAAAAGAACATGTAGATCAATAGAATATTGACCTAAAATTTAACCCACAAAGACATAACCATCTGAATCTTGACAAAGATATCAGGAATGTATATTGGAAGAAGTGTCTTTCCAAAAAAGGTGTTAGTATAATTAGAGATTCACATTTAAAAGGATGAAACTAAGTCGCCATTTCTCATCACATGCACAAATCAACTGCAGATGAATGAAAGACCTTAGTAAAAGATCTCAGACTCTGAAATGGTTAAGAAAAAGTCATTTTTAACTGTTTATTTTACTTTAGTTTAGTAGAATATTTATGAATATTTTTATGCTTTTTAATTTATAATTGTTAATATGATATATTATAAATACATAAATATGTATCATATGAATTATATTACAAAATAAACCATAACATGAAAGAAACTATTGTAGACACACAGAGAGACAGAGAGAGAGAGAATAAAAAATCCAAAGGTTATAAAATTTGTGGTGGATACTCCTACATCAAAAAAAGCAAAATTCTTCTGGATTTATACATATTTGCTGTCCAGACCATTAGATTTTAGACACATACAGTTAAAATTAATATAATATAGCATATTTGTTTACTGATGAATGATGAAAAATAAAATATCACAGTGAGATGTTTCCTTATTAGTTTATGACAAATTATTCAGATTAAAAGAATCCTTTGTATTTTCACTAAATAATAAATTTCAATAAAAACAGAAAATCCACATGGAAATGAAACAGTTCAGGGATCAGCATCTTTCATATGATGGTGGGTCATGTTCATGCTTCTCAAACATGAAACCGCTTGAGAATTCTTCACCAGCAATGTTACTCAGCAACAAAGAGCTGTTTTTTCTTTGTTTTTTTTTTTTGTTTTTTTTTTTTAGCAACTTGTGATTGATGAATAACTTTTTATAAAAAAATTGATATTTATTTCTAAATTGAAGCGGCTTTAGGAAACAATATTGTTAAGCATTATTCATGGTTATGAAAAATGTATCTTTAATAAAATTTTATTAATTTATCCTAACATGATATTTAATCATAAGTGATTCAGTTTGATAATTTCAAAGCATTCACAGTAAATCAAATATCAATCAATATTTCTACAGAATAAAAGAACAAAAATGTAATGTTCATACATTTAAAATATCGTATGGTGATTAAAAGGAGGATATAGTGTTCAGATTCTCATGGCTTACTTTTTACATGTCTATCTCAATGCCTAATTACCATATACCATTGTTCTAAAGTCAATTTTTCATCAAATTAGCATTTCTTTATCATGAAGAATATAAAACAAAACTTTTATATATATATACTAAGTACATATACATAATTATAGAAACACAAATTTAATTATAGAAGTTAGAATACAAATCTCAGATTTGAAGAACATAATCCATCTTTCTTCTGAAAGAAAATATAGTTTCACCTCCTCTCTGAGTACTTCAGAGAAAAATTAAAGTGAAAAGTTATTTCATGACCGACTTAAAATGACAAGTGAGTATCAGTGCCTCAGTCTGAAACATTTTTTTCTACCACCCTCCCCCTGGTAGCTCCCAGCCTATTTGAAAAGTATGTCATAAATATGTACAACTTCTGAGTAAGGATGCCTCGAGGATCTTCTATGATGAATAAAATTTATTGTTTCTCTCAAAAACTTAAAATACATAGAAACAGAAGCCGGCCATCATGAAGCTGACTTGTTCCTTGATGGGGAGAATCCCTATCATGGAGGTCAGAGAATCCAGTCTCCATCCTTACAGCCTTGCTTTTTTTTTTTTTTTTTTTTTTTTTTTTTTTTTTTTCTCACTTATAAACTCAGCCATTGGCTCTAAGTGGTCTCCCGACTGCAATATTACTTCTTTCTCAGTGTGATATTAAAGTCGAAGCTGTTTTCCATAGTCAAACAGCTGCTTGAGTGGGGGAGTCCGGCATCTCCTAAATGATTTATTCTCTTGTGATTTACACTAACCGTGGAGGAAGAATGCTGTGTCTGCAAGCTGTGCATGAGGATTGGATCGTGAGCACATTTTTTTTCCCTAGATGGAAACAGACAGAGGAAAAGCGAAGTCTTCCTGCAGGAGCAGCCCCACTCTGGAGGCCCCTCCACAGCTGCATTGCTGGCCACCTGGGCCATGGCCCCTTTCAATAGCTGGATATCCTGTTCAGCTTTGCTGCTGCAGATGATCTGTCCTGGACAATCGCCTGAGAAGTGAATTGTGACTTTCCAGGGTTTTAAACTAGCCAAGATTAGTTAGGAAAACACAGTTTGGGGTTATACAAATTCCGAATATTCTGGCTCCCTTGTTGCCTGAAATTTGAGAGAAAGAAAAAATATTTGTAGGGCTTGTGAGTTTATGTGTGTTCTAAAGCACGAGTTCCTGTCGAAAATGTATAAATTAGCAGATGTTTCTGTATGCAAGCCAAGACATCCTTTAAAATGGTACGATTAAAATACAGGCATTCTCTGTGTGCCTCTGAGAATAATATGCAGAAACTGTTCTCAGATTATGACAAAGAAATGCTGACTGTGATAGCCCAATCACATCCTTGAGACTTCATTGGATATAAAACGTGTACAAATTTTAGAAAATATGTTTGTTTGAAATTGTCTTGATGAGGTAGAAAAAAAATAGAACTGATAAGAACAAGGGGATTGGAGAGAGAGCTTAGTGGCTAAGAGCATTTGCAATACAATCAGTGACCTTAGTTTAGATCCCAGCACCCAGGAAACAAACCAGGCATTCCTCAAATGCCTACAACTCAACCCCACAGTGATCTATTTCTGGCCTCCACAGGAAGAGGTGTGTATACATGAAAATACTTGTGTGGATACACTTACATAGACCATACTCACGTGCAAACAAATGATTTCTTGAAAGAAAAGGAAAAACGGTTATGGGTGAGAAAGACTGCTTGTGTCTTTCCCTGAAGATGAGCCTATCCTTTCAAACATACATTTTGAAATGTGGACAGTTGATTTGGGAAGAGTTGGGCATACTGTGAGGCTCGACAACATCAAAACACCTGACTCATCTTTATCTGAAGTGGATAAAATCTCAAATCTAACTCCAGAAGATCACATATGCGCAGTTTCTCTCCGTTTTGGATTCACCTCTTTGACAGCCTTCTGAATAAACATTCTTGTCCTTTCAGGCCATGCTCCCAAGTCCAGAACTTTAACATTAAAATATTGAACGTTTTTGTCTGTATCAAAATATAGAATATTCTTTTCCTTCCCATCTTATTTTTGGTTTAGAGAATGGCCTACCTTGAACCAGTCTACCTTACTCAATTGTTTATCCCACTGAAAGGAAGAGAGACATTTTCTCTATCTTGAAGGTAGTGAGCTTTTAGGCTGACATGGTTTGAATGAAAAGACGACTAAATGATTAGTTATGTGTCAGATCTTATAATGGCGATATTTAGCATTGTACGAACCTTTATCATGTTACAATTACTGTTCTGGAATCTAAAGAGTGATAGAGTGATTTCCTAAACTCAGAAACATAGTCTGTTCATACTCTAGGCTCCATAAACATGAACATAGTCTGTCTATACTCCAGGCACCATGTACATGTGTTAATTTTGCCCAGTAATTCGGTCTCTTCATGACAGACATGTCCTCACTCTTTAGATCCATGCCTTTACTCTTATACTCCTCCAAATCAGAATCAAAATAGGTAGCAATTTTATGAGGTATATACAAATTAAATTCTAGAAGAAAACAAGAACTAACTAAATACCGGTTTATATGCAGAAGCAAGAATTTTCACCTGCGACTTACGTTGCTTCACTGCCACTGAAACATCGGCATGTATTAATTCTAACTAGAAGATCTTAAAGCTGAACTAAAGAGTGAAGTAGTCAACCTATTACAGCCTTAAAGAGCAGAAGTGCTGGATAGGTCCATATTACTTCACCATTAACACTGATGCTAGAACATTGGCCTCCAGTACTTTTTAGAATAAATTAAATAGTATATAAAAGGCTAAAAATTTTAAGGATGTAAAAATATTTTCACCCTGTGGAACTTTACTACTATTGGAAAACATATGCATCAATAATTAATGTGCCTCTATGTGTCCATGAAAATTTAAATGTACTATTTCAGTATCTAGGAAATAAATTTCCAAAACTTAAATCTTATGTCTTTTTCAAAGTGTATTGAGACTGTTTTCAATGTAGCTAGAAATTTCTCAGTTGCACCAAGCCCTACAGTACTGATGAATCTCTTTCATTTGTGGTCCAGGAGCCACTTATAAAATAATTACTAAGAATCTTACATTAATTACAAATTATTTAGTGTGTAATTCAGGAGTATTATTTGCTAGCTCTAGCATCTTAAGTCAACCCATTTCTATGAATCTGTGTATCACCACACAGCTGTTAGGTTGCCTGTACTTTCACATTTTGCTTCTTGGACATCTGGATTGTTTCTTGCCTATCCCCCAGCCTTTATTTTTTTTCTCTATCTCTCTTGGATTATCCTCCTGGCTACATTCTGTCTTACCACAGGCCAAAACAGCTTCTTTATTGACCAAAGGAAGCAACACAAAATGACAGCTACAGAAAGACCATTCCACAACAATTTAATATTCCTTTTGAGTTGTGAAGACTTGCTTCTCAACTGTATGTAGGTGTTTAAACACATACTTGAATGGATTTATCAGACATTTCTTTCTTAAATTACTTCTTTTTCTTGTTCTCCATTCTACTGCTATTTTGTGTAAGTTTCTTTTATTGCTTTGATTTTTAGAATCTGTGACTTTTTCAAGGTGGTGATATATGGCTTTAATCATAATATTCAGGATACAGGGGCAGGCAGATATCTGAGTTCAAGGCCAGTTTGGTCAATAGAAGGAGTTCCAAAATGGCCTAGTCTACAAAAAGAAATCCATCACAAAAATAAAACAAACATGCCAGTTGTGGTGGCATGTTCTGTTAGGATTTGCTGAAGGAGGCCAAGGCAGGAAGATCATGAGTTTGAGGCCAGCCTGGGCTACACATTAACCAAAGAAACATAAAAAAGTGACTTTGGCTTGCCAGCATAAGAAGAATCAAAACCACAAAGTGTGAGTCTTCAATAATTTGAGGTAGAAATATACAATTTATATTTTAAGTTTGTGTACATGTGTGGCTCTCTCTGCTGTCATAATAGAACAGTACCTCCTGTGTCTACAGAAGGCAAAAGAAAAAGCAGGCTGTGGGTCCACTCTATGCTTGGCTGTCATATTATGATGTATGGCTATTGTTTAAGATCCTTTATGAGTGTTAGAATCAGTATACATGTGTATTATTTAATTTTATCCTATGAATGTTAAAATTAGTCTATGTAAGTATTGTTTATTTTTATCTATGTATATATATTCATAAATTTAATATATTTTCATTAGTGTAATAAATATTAGACTGTTTGGTAAGAATTTAAAATGTTTTCTACCAATCACCTTTATGTTTAAGATTTTTTTTTAGATAAACGGAATTGGTTCAAGAACAGCAATGAATGGCTCAGTGAGAAAAAAGACACCAGATAACCAGAACCTCTGTACACAGAAGGAGTGAATCAAATTCACAAAGTTATCCTCTGACATCTATGTGCACACTATGGCTTATGCCACCCGCCCCCATGTATGAAAATAAAGAATAGCCACATTAACAGCAGTGATACACTCAGTTTTAATGTGTTACAGGACAAAGTAATTGAGTTTTAGAAGCCAATCTTCTTATGTGCCATCACATAGACCAGACTGCATTCTCTGATCACCATCTAGTAACTCCAGTTGTTGATAAAATAAAATTAATGTATACCATAAATCAACTATAAATACAGAAAAAAACTGAAAATTTTTGTTAATGAATGACATGTTTATTCCCAAATAATATTGTCAAATAAAGAAAAGTAAATACTATTTTCAGGTTAATTGTAGGAATTTTCAGTGCTTAGGATACTGAAATAATCTCATTTTGACTATTTTATGGCTGTGTATGTTGTATAAGGTGAGTGTCTTCTAGTATGAAGCAGTTAATGCACAAATGTGATAACAAGCATGTGATAACACAAGATAAATTATTTAAATAACATTTTTATATAATATTTAAAAGCAATTTTATACTCATAAAATATGTAGCATATTTCATTTGTATGCTTTATATTTCATACAATCATGTAAATGTTAAAAATATACTCATTGGTAATATATCACACATATAGTTCTAAAGGAGTGAACTTATTATTTTGCCTTTTTTTGATTCTTCATTTTATGTAATCAAGATTTACATTCTAATGATACTCTCTATTTTTATTATTCAGATTTCTAAACTCGTGACTATTCAAGAGAAATGGCTTACAAACAGAAAGATTTGCATTGGTTCATAATTTTGTAAGTTTAAGTTCAAGGTCAGATGGCTCCATTGGTCTTAGAACTGAGGCAAAATAGGAAGAGTGCAGCAAAAGGACAGAAGGTTATTTCAAAGGTTCATGCGTATTATATCATGGTAGCCAGGAACAAAAGGGGAGGATGAGGAGGAGAAGGGGGAGGAGGCCAAAGAGGAGGAAGAAGGAGATGGCAGAGACAGGAGGAGGAGGAGGGACAGAGACAGGAGGAGGAGGAGGGACAGAGACAGGAGGAGGAGGAGGGACAGAGACAGGAGGAGGAGGGACAGAGACAGGAGGAGGAGGAGGGACAGAGACAGGAGGAGGAGG